>JANIJG010025964.1:53799-99357 GCA_024611175.1 Megaceryle torquata
TCCCTTCACCAGCCTGGTTGCTCTTCTCTGGACCCGCTCCAGTACCTCAATATCCTTCCTGAACTGAGGGGCCCAGAGCTGAACACAATACTCAAGGTGTGGCCTCACCAATGCAGAGTACAGGGGAAGGATCACTTCCCTGCTCCTGCTGGCCACACTGTTCTTGATGCAGGCCAGGATGCCATTGGCCTTCTTGGCCACCTGGGCACACTGCTGGCTCATGTTCAGCTTCCTGTCGATCAGCACCCCCAGGTCTCTTGGGAAGATGTATTTTCTCTGGAGTTTCTACCTCCCTGTCAAATCTTCTTTAAATAGGCCAGTGGTTCCAGCACAGGTTAGGGGCAGAGCACGCGGATGCACAGCCAGCCAGCCAGCACAGGCACCTCTGCCTTATTTCCATAGGAAACAAAGCTACAGCAATGTCGGGTTGGATTGGCCTGCTGTTCGAGGAGGTTGTGAAGTTTAATTAGCACTCAAAAAAAGCACTTGGCGATCTTGGGACACAAAAGTTCGATTGAAGTATCTTTGTTTCCTCACTAGTAAAATCTGCCAGAAAATGAAATAACCGCATGGCTTTTCCGGTCAACATTTGTTGGAGCAGAATGCTAATGGGTGGAGGAGGGAAACACATTTGTGCCGTTGCCTTTCTGCTCAGGCTCAGGGCTGTCAGTCTAGTGCTATGCCCTGTCAGCTTCACGACGGGGTAGCGGTACCAACCCGACAAGCGGGGGCATTCAAATCAGGCGCGACGATCACGCAGCAAGTGCTCGGGAAGGAGCTTTGTGCTGCGGTTTCACACGAAGGAAACACCCTCCCCTCGCTCCCCCACGGCCCCTCATTTCCGACAGGCTTGGAGCCTCTAATTACACTATTGCACAGCTCCTGGCAATTGCTAGGAGCTGTGCTGCTGCCTGCTTGGGAGGGGAGAAACTGGAATCATCTGCTTTGTGTAGTGTCCCTTGCTGGAGATAAGAGACAGCAGTGAGTCGCAGGGAATGTAAATGGAATGAGCATATTGCAGTGGCTGGACACAGCCCTGGTAGGTCTGCTCTGGCTCTGCTTCTGATTGACGCAGGCCATTGTGCCCCGTGCCACCGCACCACGTGTCCCTGCCACTTGTCCCAGAGTACAGCCGTGAGACAGGCTGTGGCTTCACGGTCCGGCACAGGAGCATTCAGTGGGTTTTCCATCATAATTTTTTCTTTCTTTACCTTTTTCCCCTCGTCCCTTCATGTGAGCAGATGAAACATGCACTTAATTTTCAGGAAAGTGACTGCTGTGGTAGCAGCTGTGGGAAATCAAATGCACAGCAGGTCCCCATAATTCACAATAATTCTGTGTAGCAGTTTCTGATGATGTGATATCAGGTGAAAATTATCCCTGCTACTTTCTCGTGTGCCACATCTTTGAACTCCAGCCTGCTTTTCCATGGGCATGTGTGCCTAGGGCTACCAGCTTATTGACAGGGGAGAAGAAGTAATATCCTAGATTTGGGTTTAAAATCTTCTTTGTAAGTGTATTGTTGGAGAAGCACGCAGGGTGCTGCTGGAGCCTCAGCAGCAAAGACCATTGTCATTAGCCCTTTAATCTCCGCTGTTTGTATTTGCACAGATCCCTTTGCTAAGATGCATCCATTTTGATCTATTATATTTACCCACAAATGTGATATTTACATCTGACGAGATAAAAATGATAATGATATCTCTGTGTCACAGGATTTTATTTCAAATGAAAGATCTAACGGAGCATGTCATGCTTTATTACTGCTGTAAGTTCAGTTATTAGTATCTGTGGAGAGGCATCCTTTCCTTCCCTTCCCTTTTCTGTCTCTGTTTGAGCTGCAGGTCTGGAGTTTGGCTGGGGGTGCAGGAAAACATGCACGTGGGCTTGTGCTGAGTGTACCATCCAGCACAGGCTGTGCAGCCCCTCCTTTTAAAAGATTCTGGAAAACATGCTGGGAAAAGTGGGTCCAGGCTGCCTGTTCTTCATCAGCCAGTGTACAGTTTAGAAGACATGAGACCCAAAGCTTCACATCTCCTCCAGCAGGAAGGAGGAGGCCTCCAGGAAGCGCTTAAGGAGCTTTGGAGCCTGTTGTGATCAAGCAGATCAGCCCTAAGGCAAGGGGCCAAATGATGTGTAGGCTCTTGACATCACATCAAAGGGTCATTTGCCTTCTGTTAGCAGGACAGCAGGTCTCTGGGATTAGAGTGGATGTGTGGCCTGTAACATCAGACTCCTTAGTGAGGTGGGCTCAGGAAGAGAAAGAGGTGGGATTGTAGTTACAGAAGGTGCTGGTGAAAGGGTGAAACCTATTGCCATCTGGTACACCATTTCCATTGCTACCTATCAGATAGGGCTGTTAGCAGCTTGGTGTGAAAGAATGTTTAAATATTGATGATGGTCTGCTCAGTGGAGCGTTGCATGTACTGAGGGGACCCTGTGAATCTGGAATATTTAATGTAATCAGCTGGAATGTAAAGCACAACATGTACAGCCTTATTCAACCTGTGCGTTTAATCACCGCTCTCAAAAGGCTATTACCTGCAATAATGCAATGTCTAGTCTGAAGTGGGGAACAAACCCACTGTTTCCCAAGGGAACAGTACAGAAGCTCTTCAGATGATTTTGGTTCCCTCTTTTCAGAGAACACCTTGCAGAGTTGTTACCAGAAATAAAGCTGGTCTAATAGTGCAAGCTAATTTGTGACTAAAAGCACAAAAGTGTTTATCTGTAGTTACTGTTTTAGTTAATGTTGGGAAGCCATCGTATGTGTTAGCTTAGGAACTAAAAAAAAAAGTCACTGATTTGGAGAAATTTGGGAGTTCTTGCTCCACTTATAATTAATTCAGGACATCAGTCAAAAATTGCCCCATTAATATACCTTTCTCTTGTTAAAGGAATTCCCTTCCTACCACACCCTTTCCACAACCCTAGAAGACCACATAATGCTATCGTGAGCAAAGCTAATAGCAAAAAATAAGCCAAATTAGAGAAAATAGTTCATTTGAAGTTTTAAGCTGAAGATCAATGATTAATGGATTCAAGCAAGAAAGGCAGCATCGGTGCACTAACGATCTGTTACTCGGAACGAGAGGTGCGTTTCTGACACATTAGATGTGTCAATAGCTTCTGCAGTGATGGGTTTAGAATAGCTGATGTATCCTGTTAGTAGAGATGTGAATGATAAACAGAATGACACCAAGGGCATAGTTCAACCTGCACTGATAAAATTAGCACATCCCGGATATAGAGGATACCCAGGAGTCTGTACGCAGATGGCAACAGACACAGTTCCAATGGTTAGACCTGGCTATTCCACGTGGATTCTGGTCCCTGGTGCATTTATCCAGGGAACTCAGTCATGCTCGGTCAGTACAAGGCAGAGGAATAAGCCCCAGGAGCACCCCTAAGCACAAGTCAGTGTAGAGGGGTATTAGGCCATTTGTAGAGCAGCGACAGACAGGAAAGGTCAGCTCTGTTCCTATGATGGCATTTGAGTTTGTATAGGAATAATTGACTCCTGGACATGTAGTTTCCAAGGGCAGGTGCCTGGTAGTGGGACACATTCCAAGAGAAAACTATTTCTCTGTCTGACATAAAATATCTTCCCCTTTTCACTAGCAAACTTCCTTCACCTGAGCAAGCCCACCCCCAAACGACAGAGACCCGTGGCAGAACCAGCCCCCGGGCTGCCATGACCCCTCTTGGCAGAGGTGGGAGCCTGGAGAGATGGGTCTGGTCTCCCTGCCCATCCCTGGGGACGTGCTGTGAAAGGCAGGAGCAGACAGGGCTTTGCTTTCTTCCTAGCCAAAATTAAGGAGCTGCATCTAGGGAGAGGAGGCTCTGGGATAAAAAGCAAATAATCCAGAAATGGGGGTGGGGGGGAGAATATAAACCACTCTGGTTTTAATCAGGAAAAGCAATTTAGTTGCAGTTTTCTGCATAATTCTGTTGAAGAAATAAATTATGCAGAAGAATGCGCTTTTCTCCCGAGGCTAAAAAAAGAACAAGTGGGGCTCAGGGAAATGCCTGGGACTTACATGTGTTTGCTATTTAGCTGCATTTTTTGACAATTCCTTGTAGGTTGAATGGTTTATCCTGTAAGCTTCAGCTCTGGAATGGCCTCTTAACAAGAGTGTGCAGCAGGAGTGTCCTCTCATGTGGGAGAAATTAGTTTTCTCTTCTGTGGGGTGGAACCATCTCAGAAAGGCTTCTCCTGGTACTTCTGGGGCTTTCAGAGCCCCTCACATCTCTGGTGGGGTGGCTCTGCCCCAGCTGGGGCAGCTCAGGCTGGGACGTGCCCTACATCAGACTCTCCTCCCTCCCTGACCTGCTCCCTTGGGTAGGTGTGACTGTTCCTTGGGATTCATTTGCGGGACATGGGGATCCTGTCAGAAATAGGTGAAGATTTTGGCAAGGTTGTTTTTCCATTCCTATGCTAAAGAAAAACAAATGCTGTAGCTTTTATTTCTTTAATGTTTTGTGCAGCAGTTTCCAAACCCATGAAATGAAACCGTGCTTTTCCTGAAAAAGAAAAAAAAAGTCCAAGCTCAGGAGACTGAAATTTTGCACTCCTTATTGGGAAGAGTCTTATTTTTAAATTACTTATTTTCCACTGAAATGCTTAGATTTGGGACTTAAGAGCTCAAAGCACTTAGATATATTGGAAAGTTTTTATTCTAAGTTTTAAAATATTCATTTAGAAATCCTTGAGTGGAAGAGGATCATCACAAAGCATCTTAGCAAACTCTTGTCCATTTTTTGTTTTGGTTGACTAAATAAAAATATAAAATTTGTCTCGTCTCTATGGTGGGCTTCACAGGAAAGAAGAACATGTTGAGAGGCAAAACACAGTCTTTAGCCTCCAGACTTCAGCTTTTCTCGGTACAGATCCAGCTT
This sequence comes from Megaceryle torquata, assembly GCA_024611175.1. Lineage (NCBI taxonomy): Eukaryota > Metazoa > Chordata > Aves > Coraciiformes > Cerylidae > Megaceryle > Megaceryle torquata. Next base: position 58,699 of record JANIJG010025964.1, read on the forward strand.
CAGACAATTACTAAGTCCCTCCTGCTTAGTCTCAAGTGGTTTTCAGGAATTGGAAACAGCATCTATTAATTTTTAGTGGTGGACTCATAAGTGGCTTGGCATGTGCTTTTCAGCCAGCTGTTAGCACTGCACGAGCTGTGGCTTTGGAGGGAGGAGGTGGCATCGGTGACTTGGGGACCTGGAGATAAGAGGCAATGAGGAGGACATGAAGACAGGAATGGAGACCAGCCCTGGGGCTCTGGAGTGTAAGGGTGTCTGGATGAGCAGAAACTGGAGTTCTTGTAAGGAGTTTCTTTCCCTGTGTCATTCCTGCCCCGGAGCTTCTCTGGGAGCCTGAAAAATTGTCTGTGGCTCTGTTACTACCCTGCAAAGGATGTGTGTCCCCACCCTGCACACCGGCTTCATTCCCCATCTCCTCTGTGCCACTGGCTCACCAGTAGCTCTCTGTGCCTGGCATTACTTTGGAGCGCAGTGAGGAAATTGATAGCAGTCCCCCTCGGTACCCTGGAGGGGAGGAGTGCTCCTGAGTCTGGAAACTGGCTACAGCCTTCCAAAACAAGCAGGAGTTTCTCAGAGAGAGGTTTGCTTTGGGCATCTCCTGCAGTGTGTGGAAGAGAAGGAGGGGATGGCCAGACAAGGACAGCGAACAATCCAGGTCCTGTTTCCACCAGTTAATTCAAAACTTTGGGCAGGTCTCTCCAGGTCTGGGATGGATGTAATGTTACCCTGATACACGAGTACCCCCAAGGAGGTGCCACACTGCCAAGTTAATTGGCATATATAACACATAAAGTCCTCAAGTCACAGGTGCTGTGCAAGCTCCTAAAGCTCATTTTATGTTTGTGGCTACACTGGTGATGTTTTCTGTGGGTCAGGGGCTTATTTAAATGACTCTGTGATTGCAAGGAGATACATAATTTAATTTAATCCCCTGTTTACTCTGAGTTTGATTTGATGATGCCTCACAACTGCTTGATGACAAAGAAGACATGCATGATTACAGTTCATAGACATCTCACAGCTGGAGAAGTGAATATTTTTTTCTTAGCGGTATTACAGTGGAAACCGTAATGTACAAGCTGCCTTCCTGCCCTGATGGCTGCAGTTTTGCAAATAGCTGTGTTCTGCAGCAAACCCCCTTTTTCTAACCAGGGAAAGATCTGTATTTTTTACATCAGATTACTCTTAATTTTTCTATTCTGTTCTAATCTGTGTGTAGCGACTGATCCTGGAAGATGTATAAGGTGCAAAGAGAATGGCAATGAATTGGAGACTGGCCTCTCCTTGAAATAATGGCCTGTTTTGTGAGCATGGAGGGTAAAAAAATGAGGCAGAAACCTTTTCTGCTTAAAATTGGACCTCTATTCTGTGGAGAACAGTTTACACCCCTTTTTCTTATATAAATAGATGAAATGTGTATAAAGTCCCTGATGGAAAGTTGGTATTTTCTAAAGGAAAAGTGGAAAATAGATTAAGATTTTTAATTCTTTTTTTTTTTATGGTGAGATTTTGAAATGTCAAAACCAATGCTCCATGTCCAGAGAGTCTGTTCTTATTCTTGGGAAAGTCTTCTGTTTTGCAGGCCTGTGTGTCTTTAGTTCAAGTAATGAAGATCACTTTTACACATCAATTACAGCACGGAAATGAGTTCCCTGACAGGTGAACACACTGAAGGTCATTTGCTTTGGCAGCGCATCGAAGGGGTTGCTGTTCCCTGCGCCCGGCTCTGCCGATCTGACAGAACATGGTGTTTCACGACCTGGCACGGGGGGACTGCAAGAGGCTCTGAAGGACTTGTTCGTGGGACAGTGCCTCAGTTGAGTAATTTTTGGTAGCCTGTATGTGCACAAAGGAGTTATCGGTGAGGAATCAGCTTCCTTTTAGGGCAGTTTTCCCCTTGTCCTTCCCCCGCCCCCAGCCCGGTTGATTTGCCTAATGGAAGCTGACAGTAAACCTCAGCCCTGATTGTCAGATTTCTCTAGAAACCTCAAGGGAAAGAGAGGAAGGCAGACATTTGAGGAACAAAAATAGAACACATAATGAGCTCCCTTATTTAGCCAAACTACTTTTTTAATAATCTTTCTTCTCTTTCTGCATCTCGTGCACACAGCCGCACCAAACACGCGGCATCTTCAAACAATAGGAGGTGCTTTGGGCAGTGGGGCGGACAGAAAACGGATGCAACTGCTGGGCCTCTGGGTTATATCCCTCTGAGGAGATGTGGCTTGGGAAAGCCGTTTGGGAAAAGTCTAAAAAGTGATCTCTTCCTTCTTGGCACTTCATCTAAATTCTCATCTCAGGCAGGGGAGTTTCCCTTGATTTGGACTGTGCATAATATTGTATGCCATTGGCACGTGCGTAGGCTGGCACTCTGATGGTGAGCTCTGGGCAGTGGTGACAGTTCAGGATGGTCTGTTCTTTTTCCCTCTGGTCGGGGAAAATAACTTTTTCTGTAGTAAACCTGAAAACCATCTTTAAAGCAGCAAAAGAGAGTTAGACAAGGCGTGTAAAGGAAGTTATCCTTCATACACTCTTTAGAAGTTGGACATGACAGTCTTTTGCTTTTGTGCCTGAAATACTCTGCTTATGATGTTATGTTACATGAAATAGTCTTCTTGAAGTGGGTTGTGGGTTTTTTTAACTGTTCCAGAAGTGTAGCTGACAAGCAAAGAATGAAAAGCTTATTTATTGACTTTCCATTGAAAAATATAACAAAAGATGGAAAATATGATAGAATCATATAGACAGTCAGAAGATATGCTGGAAGATACAGGAGTTTAATTTATTTCAGGCTGTACCTGTTCTACTTCCAGGTCCTTAGAGAGGACAGAACCTTTACAAATAACCTAGCACTGGAGATGACAAGCTGTGCTTTTAGCATCACCCCCCTACTAAGCAAGCTTTCTTTAGCTTACTCTTCACTTGCTCTGGAGTCTTGTTTTATGGTAACCAGTTGACAGTGAGATGAATTACTCAGGACAAGACATGGTACATCTTTTATAACATTGTTTGTCCAGAGAGATCTCAAAACTATAAAGTACTTGAGCTGTGTATTATTTTGTCCTGTGGAGAAATGGAGCTTCTTCAGGGGCTGCACAGAGCAGCTGTCCAGCCAAACTGACTCACACCAGACAAGGATTTAGGCTCACACGCTGGTGCAGCAGCTGAAATGTGCCAAGGGTACAGAACAGTGTTTGGAGTTGTTATTTTGCTATTATTATAAGTAGGCTTAATTTCATTGCCAGTTTTACTTACAACAAAGAAGAACTTAAAAGGAAGAGTAAACTCATCTATTCATTATCTAAATACTTTCAAATGAGACTGATCTTACGAAGCAACTTGGCTTTTATCCTTTGGTTGTTCAGCTTCTAAACAACACTGCCAGCTTTGGCTGTGCATTGGGAGATAAATGATGTCTGAATGTCATCAAAATGTTAGACAGCTCCAAATAAATCCCACTAAGTTGTCTGGGCAAAGGGAATGCAGAGGTGAGGTATAGTACATTTTGTGTTGCCTCGGAAATTTAAATCCATTTACAGTATATGTGTTATATTTATCTATATTCCAGAACTGTATTATCTTTATTCTTGTGGATTCCTATTGCTTTCTAGTGCTTTTAGCCTGTAAATTCAACCCCAAATAGATGTTTTGTCTTGGATATATCAAATCAGCTCCTTCTGAATCAGGACTGGAGCCTGAGTTGCTTTTCAGGCATGTATCTAGGGTAATATACTCCGCTCAAAACCAGGTGAAGTAAAGTGCCAGTTTGAAAATGTTTATATGCTTGCATTAGAGTGAGTGATTTACCAATCTCCCAAGAGCTGTTATTATTAGTTAGAAAGGAGGAGGTGTGTGTGCAGATGCTGTGGAATTTTCTGCTGTGTTGGGTCCATGCTGCTGTGTGCTTTGGGAATCTTGTGTGTCACATCCATTCACTCGCCCAGGCTTGGAAAGGGTCTCCCAAGAAGTAGAGCAGGATGAGCTTTTCATAGCCCATTTAGATATCTCCCTTCTTTGCAACTGTTTTTTTAAAAACAAGACCTTCCCATCTCCATCCCCTTCTGTCTGTCCTGTCTGCTTCCTTTCCTTACAGTCAGTCCTGCACATGGGAAATTGTAAAATATCTCCTAAGCTACTTCACTGGACAGGTTCTGCCTTATTTCCATCGAAACTAAACTTTCTGTGCTTGTCGTGATGTGTAAAAAGAGACCCAACCACCCACCCACCTCCAAAGCCCAGCCGAGCACCGTGCCCATGAGATCTTCTCATCATTTTGCACTGCTCTAGCTCCTGATGGTTTTATTGACAAGTCTTGCAAGTTTGTTATTGAGAGTGGAAGAATATAGTCTCTATTTGTCTAGCTGAAATGAAGAGGAAGCCCTTCTCATCTTCTTAGCTTGTGTTAGCCCCTCTCATCCTCTTTGCCTGGGTGTTGTTTCAGTCCTTGTTCAGTCCATTACACCCTGGGAGATGCTCCATTTGAAGGGTCTGAATGCACTGCTCTCTACTGATCTAGGAGATATAATTGCTAGAACAAATGTCACTCATGTAATCTTCAAAGAGCAGAAATCTATCTGTAAGTCACTAAAGTGGCCCAATAGGGATGATGTTATTGCAGAGTATTAGGAGGAAAAAACCCTCTTTGTAATCCAGAAGAGAAATAAATACCAAATTTGATTGTTATATTCTTTCAGAAGTTGACACAAAGATTGATTGTTAATAAGCATGTGTTCTTAATTTGCATTGCAAAATTTTCCATGGGAACTACAGGCAACCATCAAAATAGTCAGTTCGTTATTTTGCTAGCCTTCCTTTTTCCTATTGTCTACCCATGAGTAAGAAACTATATATCAATAAAGGAATACTGAGAAACTCTGCTGAAGAAAAGCAAGATAACAGATTGCAGTAGGTATCCTTGGTTCCCTGGATTGGTGCCAGAGTTAGTGCCTCACACTAGCTCAGAAAGTCAATGGACTATTTATTCTGTACTAAAAATATTTTCCCTTCTTTCTTTATTTTTTAGCAGCGTATATATACACATACACAAAGTGCATTTCAAATTCAACAGATGGATAAGATTATAAAGAAAAGACAAGCTGCTAAAGAAAGCAAAAATAGCTATTGTCTTTGATTTATGGATTTGTTCCAGTCCGAGAAGCTCAGAGTGTTCTTCGATAAGGGCCATAAGTGATTAGAAAGTAATGAACTATGGAAAAGGGTTGGAAGATGTTGAGATTAGATCTTCACGACTGAACAGGAGCTAGTGATGAACCAATCTGCAATGAAGTGCTGTCTCAGTGTCAGCTTCTCAAAACTGTTGATTCATTCCTGTTATCTTTGCATTTTGCTTCCAAAGAGTAAGATGCAAGGAATTCAGTAGCCAATGATAGGGATATTTTCACTTAATGTTTCATTAGCTTCTGTATGTTTCTGGTTTACTTAAAGCCTGTGCAGATGACCATTTTTTTCCTTGTTCACCTTCTCAGATTCATGTTTAAAAGAAGATTCATAAAACATTTCCATGTGGGAAAGAAATTCTTTAGTTAAATTCAATGTGTCTTTTGATCTCCCTGAGATTTAATCATTGAAAACTCTCTATGAAAAGGAAAACCTTTATACCTACATTAGACCAAAGAAATAGTATTGCAGGTCTCAAAAGTCTTCAGATTTTTTTTCCTTGTCAAGTATAGATGATCCCATATTAAAATCTGTTTCTGTTTATTTCACTATCCGCAGAGTTGAAAGTTTCTTATTCCACTTGTAATTCTATCAAGAGGGTTTCAAGGAAAAGTAGTTCTTCGTAGCAGTAATGTTCTTATCACTGTGATGATCTTGGCATATAAGTGAGGCAGGATTTAGAGGGAGTGCCTTTCAGTTAATCGTCTACTGTGCTTGTCTAACAAGATAATGCCAGGCAGCCTGTGATGGCTCAACTTACAGTTCTCTGTGATTAATATACAGGAACACCAACAGTATCCTTGGGGTATGGAGTGAAATGTTACGTACTGACAGCAGAAGGCACTGTCCAAGTCCTTGTTATGTTTCTTTTTAACTAAGAATAGATGGAGAAAAAAGATTATTCCTATTTTAAACTGGGGCCACAGTTCCACTGCAGTGCGCTTGATGTTTACTCAGGAAATTTGGACAAGAGGAAGCAGTTGCATCTAGATTGCCTGAATCTCAGTGCTCTTGCCACAAGGCCCTCTTCTGGTGTTTTATTGCTGGTATTGTTTTAAGTGCTGTTTATAAGAATTACTCAGGACATCCGCACACCTAATTTTGATAACTCTGGTGCAATTAGGATGCCAGATTCTGTAGGCAGCTTTGACAGCCTCAGCATATCTGCAGGACAACATATTAATTGAATGGTTTTTTGTAAGAGGTGAGTGAAGGCCAGTGTAGAATATGAATGAGTATTTCACAGATTCTTTGTAACGTCTAGTTGTATTGTAGCTCTGTAAAATCTTCAGACTAGTAAAACTTTGAAATTCTTCAGCATCATTTCTTCAAATACGGACTTTTATTACATGATAAACTCGTTGACCCCCTGGCAGCTGTCTTATTTTCAATGAGTCATTCACAAGATTTTGGTGCTGAACAGCCAGACCACATCCTGATGGATGCAGTAGAAGTTCTGTCTTGGCTGTATTGAGGAGGCTTCAAACTGATAGTCCTTCAAAAGTTTCATAAAATCAAGTCTTGCCCTCTTTCTCCTCTTCTAGATCCAAACCCAGGACTCAGACTGACCACTTGTTTTCTTTGCCCCATGATGCTTTGTACTTAGCCAGTCTTATTTCATCCATCCAACTTTACTTTGATTCAAGTAAAAAGGGCAGCGCGTATTCTTTCCGAGGTAGGAGTGGTATCACCTGTTGAAATAAGAAAAGGATATCCATATTCTGTATTGAAAAAACTATGAAGCGAGAGCTCACAGTTTTCTTGTCTTGCACTTGAAAAGTGAAACTGCTCAACATCTCTGGCCATAGCCAACCATGTAGACAGGTCTGCTTTCACTCTGTCATGCAATCATTCAGATGAGCTAAACGCAAACATGGGGTTTGCTGCTTGCCATCCCAGGTTATGGGCTCAGAAGATAACCAGCTGGATGGAAGATGCATTTTGATGCTCAGTCGGGTGTTGCAGGACCTATTTGTATTTTTTTGTTTCCTGTAGGCAGCTTTGTTCCGTCAGATTAAGGTGGGATTCTTTCCAGTTGAGGCACCTTGGTGCAAGCAGCTATTATTATTATTATTATTATTGTCTAATGCTAGCGGTGTGCTCGGGACTTTAACTCAGAACAGAGCTCTCTGTGTTCTTCTCATATGGCTGTAAGATGATCGTGCGGTTTTATGGGCTGTTTTTGCTTACCAGACTCCAGTAGTACTTGTGCAGAAGGAATTACTCAGGAGCACTGGATATTGGCCAAGGGATGAAACTGGGTTCCCTAGTTCAAGAGAGAAAGGGAAGTACTGGAGAGAGTCCAACGGAGGGCTATGAGGATAATTAAGGGGCTGGAACATCTCTGTGATCAGGAAAGGCTGAGAGACCTGGGGCTGTTTAGTCTGGAGAAGGGAAGAGTGAGAGGGGATCTGATCAATGTTTATAAACAGCTGAAGGGCTGGTATCAAGAGGATGAGGCCAGTCTCTTTTCAAGGGAGCCCAGTGATAGGACAAGGGGCAATAATAGGCACAACTGGAACCCGGGAAGTTCCAGCTCAGCATCAGAAAAAAATTCTTTCCTGTGAGGATGATTGGAGCCCTGAACCTGGCTGTCCAGAGAGGTTGTGGAGGTGCCTTCTCTGGAGACTTTCAAAACCTGCCCATCCAGCTATCTCTGAAGGCTTCAGTGGTGTTGGTGGGATCCTGGAATACTGCTTGCAGGGGTGTTTGGTCAAGCAGGGCCACCAAAATGCCCTAAGGTATCCTGTTAGGTAGGGAAGAACATCCTTATTTACAGCTATTTGGTTTACTTCAGGCACTGATGAGACAAATTAACAACATCACAGCCCCAAATCAGCCATCTTTAATCTTTTAAGGCTACCCTTCCCCCAGTGGCACAATGCAAAAAGCTTTGGTAATTATGCAGCAGCCCATCTTGAGCTGCTCAGCTCTGCCTCCCCACCCAGTGCTGCCAGGCTTTCTCCTCCCTTGTTAGCCAGCCAAGTTTCCTTTATAAGGCCTCTTAATTGGCTCGTTAGTGTAACCTGAGGCTACCTGTCCTGCTTGGCTGAGTCACTAATGAGCTGCCTTTTTTCAGACCCAGACAGGCTGGAGAGGGATCCGTAAAACCTGGTGCTGGGGATTTCAGACTGTTCCCTCCAGTCCCCTGGTAGCTCAGCCTCTCTGGCAGCAGCGTCCCTGGTGGCTTGTGCACAGGCATCTGACACGCTCCCAGTGGGCACTAAGCTTCTCTTTAGGCTGGGACTTTGTTCCTGAAGAGCCATCCATTGTTAGCACACCCCAATATCCAGAGCATGGCAAGCGGTTCCCGCTGCAGTGCCTGTGAAACCAAAGGAAGGGTCTCTGTGTTCCTTCACAGGATACAAATGCTACTTACAAACTGCTTCCCTGGGCACCAGCCAGAGTAGAAGGTAAGTTCAAAATAATCCCCTAGTGGTGTTTCTAGGACTGAGTTACTAAGATCAGTGTGAGGCCTATCGGATTTTCGGTACCATCTTGTGAACGCTGTGCTCTGGGCCTGCTGCATGAGAGACGCCTCCTCCTGAGGGTGACCGGATGGCACCAAGATTGGGCACCTGAGCTCATTGCCCAGCAAAGGGATGGTGACTTTGGGGACAGCAGTACCTTCCAGACCTACCTGAGGGACAGTTACGCCCTACAGTTGTGTCAGGACAAAACTTTGCCTTTCGTAAGCCACGTGCAAAATGGGCTCGGCAGCTCTACTGCTGTGTTTGACTTGTTCCTCGGGGTCTTGAGGCCTATGTAGTGAGGAGCTCACTTGAGATGGACCAAGCCAGGGCTCCACAGCTCTTTCTCTCCTACAGCTAGTCTTGGAGAGCGGCTCTTCTGTTCTTCCAAGACCACTGGTGAAGAGGTTGGCAGGGTCCTGGTAGCTTGCAGGTCTGTAAGCCAAGCCTGTAGGAGGAATTTGAGCAAGCAGGCTCACAACAGTCATAAATAAACATTTTTTTTTTCCCCATTTTTTTGGGTGGGAAATGTGACTTTATCACACAAGTAAACTCTTAAATGGCTTGCAACATTAATTGCTTCAATTTAAAAATATGAAGTGAGAGGTCATGTGCTTACTGCACTAAAAAAAAATGGGAATTTTTCAGAATAGATGGACAGACACTAGTTAGAAACAGATGAGGCAAATTTGCTTTTGTGCTAGTTGACCATGGGAAGCCCCCGTGTGCCACAGCTGTGGAAATGGCAATGTGACCTTGGGGTTTGTCAGGTGAAGGGCTTCCTGGAAGGGAAAGGAAATATCTGTGCTATGTCTGTGTCTGAAGCAGTACCACTCCAGTGAGTCGCATCTGGGAAAGGTGAACTTGAACCGAACGCTGAAGGGAAAATGGAATGTGCTGTAAGAGGGGACTTGAAGAGTTTGGCTTGTTTAGTCTAGCAAATCACAGACCAAGAGACAATCTGATTGCTGTCTAAAAATATCATGTGGGAGTAAAGAGTAGAGAGAGGAATGCCCTGGCTAAGAGCACATTATATACATTAACCATGCATTAGTTTAGGCTGGAAATAAGACAGCATTTAACCATTGCATGCTCCTCTGTTCCAGAATCTTGTGGTTTTATATCAGAATAACCGGAGCAAAACTACTGTCTGTTTAAAGATACAGCTTGAAGCATGTATGAAGGAGATTGTCATGCCCTATCCAGGGCACGGGACTCAGTGACCCATCCAGTCTCTGCCAGCCCATTGATCCTGGGTTCCCACGTAGCTGCTGCTATCCTCATCCAAGAGGAAATGTGCACTGGCTGAAAAGTTGTTTCTCTTAAGATGCCTTCTGGTTACCCACTGACCTGTGACCAGACGCACCTTTGAACCAGAGGGCAAAGAGCACTTGTCGTAGAAAGGAGGTTTTTTCAAAGCTTTGATGTGTCTGTAATATAAATTGGCAGTTCCTACAAAGAGCTGGAATTTAGGGAGGTGCAAAGAGGCATTGAATGTTTCACTGAAGAATTAAGCTACGTAATAAAAAGGCTTGGAAGGGATATAAATTCTCATGTGCAAGTGTATAGGTGAAACTCTGCTAACGGGGATTAGGCTGGAGCCCTGGCCAGGTGTTGTGGGGTAGCGTTATCCCTTGTGTAGCTCCTGTAAGGCTTAGTGCATCTTCACTGAAACACCTGATACTGGGCATTGGCAGAGAGAAGGCTTTTGGATTAGATTTCTTGAGCAGCATGGAAGTCCCCAGGGTCCTGTTATTTGCAACTCTTTCACCCCGTAGCAACCTGGAAGTTATCCAGGGGCGGAATTTCATCAGCTTTTGAGTTCCAAGGGATGATCCTGTATTGCTCTTAAGGAAGCTAGGGCCTATCATTTGACAAAAAGTAATTTTTTCTTTTCCTTTCTGCCCTCTGGGGCAGGGACTTTGGTTCTCACCGTTAGAGAAATGTACACCAGCCTGATTCAACAAAGCTGTCCAGGCAGAAGACCCTTCAGGCCATAGCTCACAGAAAGGGGAGAAGGGGTCAGCCTGAGTATTGACACCAAAAATGATCTGACCATGGCCTTGAAATGTACAGCTAATAAAAGCCTGACCCTGCGCTCCCAGAAGTGGGTAACAAAACCCTTGCCGACATTGGCAGAGTCGGGGCGAGCTCCTGGCGTGCGCTCGGAACGGCTCTTGCAGCGCTGCTGGTGTTACCAGCCTGGTCCAGAGGTGTGGGCTCTGCCACTGCTGCTGTGGGTCTCTGCTGTGCTGAGCACTGCCTGGGGCAGCTGCCTGCCTGCCATCCATCATCTGGAAGAGCTGCTCTGCTAAATGGTGTGCAGATCTGGGCTAAGGGCATGTTCATTTCCCTTGGATTTTATTTTTCTTATTTCTGAGCAGATCCGATGCCCCAAAGGCTAAAGCTGCTGCTGCCTTTTGGGAAACTCCGGTGAAAAGTAATATCTCCAGGAGAGGACAACAGTCACGCAGTACAGCACATCAAGCACTGGCTTTCATCATTTCAGCAAACACCACTAAATCACACAGCACATCATTTAAAACAAACACTGTATAAGGGCTTGTAAAATAACAATACAAAGCAGCTCTTAAATTTCCCTGGTGTCAAACCAAGCCAGTTGAACTGGCAAGACTCCAGCTTCTAAGGTGCACACGGTGCGAAAGTGTCTCGCTGCAGACAAGCCTGGAAGCACAATCCCAGCACTTCATTCCCCCTACATTGTAAGGGGACAAGTTTTCCAGGGACAAGTTTTCCATGGACAAGGGAAATTGTTGTAGACAAGAGTCATGCTGAAATCATGAAACAATTAACTGCATAGGCAGGTCCCAATATCAAGCTAAATACCATGGTATTAACTCTACTGATCTCTGGTCCTTTTTCTGAAAAGCCCATGCTAACAGGGAAGGTGACAATCCATAAGGAGGTGACATGAGTGATTTGCAGTGGTTGGTGTTGCCTTTTCTTTTCAAGATGTATCGAACTCCAATATCACCGGTTGGCTGTAGAGAGAAGTGCTTTTGCCTGAAAATGTTGTGTTTTGGATATAAACCCGCCTGCCTCACCTGGTTTCTAACGTGGATTCATTGCTGTCATTTTCAGCTGGATAGCATATCCTACATTTCCACCCTAATACCTTCTCCAGTATTGCTACTAGATCTTGTGTGACTGACACCTTTGCCTGATAGATGAAGTGCTTAATCCACACATAGAAATCACTTCACCCGTCATCTGAAACCAAAGGAACAATGGCATTATTAAATTGCAACAAATTTACTGCCCTTGTCGCTATCTGTGGTAAAATTTCCTTTGAGTTCAGTGGGAGTGCTGTTCATGTGTCACCGTCCACTTTGGACACTGCTATCCCATGCAGTTCCATTCAGTGTGTCCCAGCATCAGAAAGGTCTCGTTCCTTTTCTCTTACTCTACTGCCAGTGTTAAGAAGACTTTGGGCATCTTGCTAAGCAGGAGTAACCCTTTTGTGAACCCCATCAGAGCCTCGGTAGTTACTTGATCAGATGCGATGGTTTGCGTTTATTATTAATGGAACGTTCCTTTTTCTGGAATGCTGCTGAAAATGTCCTGTTCCGGGCTGGCTCTGTTGTCTGGTAAGCAGTACCTAGTTATTCTACTGCTTTTTGCATGTTGAAATGGATTTTGCCATTGATATGCTGGGATATTAGATGGGCACAGACTGCTTTGGAATAGCAGCATTTGAAAAATCCTCTTGTGTATGTATTACTTGGTGGCATTTTTCAGTCATTTGTGTTCTTTATAGGCAGGGGAGTGGCACCGAGTAGTCTCGGGCAGCAGCGAGGAGGATATGGGAGCAGATCCTGAAAAGTCTGAAAGAAAAAGCAGCCCTACCCAAAACAGCATGACTTTGCAATTCAGCTTTTCTTAAGGGATTGACAAAGAGTAAATATGTGATTCCTAGATTGTTTACCTACAGCAATTAGTCCTGTATTGATAGAAGATTAATCACTTCTTTTTAGCAACTCTTCAGTAAGTTTTGTTATTTTCCAGTACAGTTTGATGGGTGGAACGGACTTACCCCGTGTTAGTCAAGGAGAAGAACCATCACAGTGCAGTCACTGATAAGCAATTATAATGTAAAATAACAGCAATGAACTCAAATTGCCCCTCACTGCCCATCACTGCTCTGCTTTTTATAGTAATAATATAGTCCATTAAAACCTACAATCACTGTAATGTTTATGCATTATTGGGGAGATAAATTGCATAATTCTCATTTTGCAATTTAAATGTAATTATGAGCTTACTAATGACTAAAACCTGAATTTGCTAGACTATCAGTTTTTCTAACACTTGCCAAAATTATAGGTAATTACTTAGAGCTTACAATAATTATAAGTCCATCTTTTAAATAATTAATGTGCACTTTCATGGTACAAAACAGCTAGTAATCAAACGACCTCTGGCTTTTACAGCAAGCCCATGCAATTAGTCTCATTGTGTAGGTCTATAGAAATGTACCCATTACAAGAGTCTGTTAAGTTGGCAGGCTTGATATTGATGGCTGTTGCATTTTATGGTACCAGACAATGATTAACACACAACGGCCTTTAAAATGTGGGCAAGGGCAAAAATCTGAGTGCATTTGCTGAGCCACTGGATGCAAATCCAGGAAAGTAATTACAGGTGAGAGGACGTTGAAGTTATGTCCTGTTGTCTTTTGGACTGTCAGATAATCTGCCAAGGGGAATTTCTCGGGTCCATTTGTCTTTTGCATCCTGTGACTCAGATCATTAACCCGATGAAGGTACCAGTAACCCATCCAGGGAGGTGGTGGGGGGATGTGTTGTATTAGACCAGTTACTTTTATTGTGTCAGCACCTCCCAGGTTGTCTCACTGCTGCCCCGGGGTAAGTGCTGCAGAAGGACAGTACAGATGTTTCTTTCTCTGGAGTCTCAGAATTTAATGGGATGTCAGTGGGAAATAGATACTTAACTTGTGAAGCCTGTAGGTGTCTACTTGCCAAATGCATCCAACTCAAACTGCCTTGACTTCTGTGCTTTGCCTTACCTGGTGGTGAAGCTTTCTTGAGAGCTGGGAGCCTATGTGGGGAAACCAGAAGGTACAGAACTGACTTGGCTGGCTTAATCTGAGCCCACGTGCCAAAAAAATTATATATTCAGCCCTGTTTGCCAGAAATGCAACATATCCTCTCAGTTTGTGTTTTAGAAGTTCAAATAAAAGGTCTTTATTAGATAAACCCTAAGCTGAAAAGAGCAGCGATTCTGGGTTTGCTGTTTTCTCTGCAAACCTGTCTCTTGGAGTTTTATGATGCTATTTTCTTTGAAAAAAAACAAAACTAAACTCTATGGAAGGCAAAATCAAACCTTAAAATCGGCATCAGCGCTTTTAGGGTCAGCATATGGATCTCAGCAGTGGAACTACTGTAGTGGGCTGCTCAGTAAATACAGTGCTGTCTTTATAGTAGGAGGGAAGTGGTTTTGTCAAACTCTCGTTCCTCAGCTCAAGGATCTGCCCTGTCTTGATAGCCCTCAGCCCCAGTGCCTGCGAGCAGGTGGTGGTGTAGTGGCTGCCCTCCAACAAGGCATCTGCCCCCGTTCTGATCCCACTGAAATGTGACAATGAGCAAACCACTTACCCTCTTTGAACCCCAGTTTACCTGTCTCTAAAATGAGAATTATGGTAACAGTTACCTAGCACACCAGGGTGAGGGGAGCATTAATTAATGTTTATAAAGACTTTGAGGTCTCCAGATGAAAAAATGCTACAGTATATAAGTGCAAAGTAATTATGATTATCATTACTTTCATTTGCATGTATAGACTGTAATTAGCTGTGGAATGTATTGCATTGACTGTGAATAATTTAAAAGCTGTCTTCTTGAAGGTGTCGCTTTAAATGTTTTTACATTTTGCATTTAATAATGCCAAGGTTTTGCTTCTTTATCCCCTTTCCTTACTCTCTGATAGAGATATATCCTACAGAGCTGGTTTATTGGAGCCCTGGATGTAAAGTAGCCTATTTCTCATCCCGTTTTCCCTCATTTTAGAATGGAATGGAATAGAATTCTATACTGATGAAGGAGCTTATTTAACACTGCAGGATGTTGCCCTGGCAGGTCCCTCCTGTGCACGCTGCAGGAGGGAGCCTTGGGCCCAGCACTCCGCTGGTGCTCCTGGGCTGTTCTCAGGGCACTGCAGGAGATCCCAGGCACAGCGGTGCTGTAGATGTGATGGGGTTACATGTATCCGTAGTTCTTGTGCCAGCTCTGTTAAGTACCTACTCCGTGTTTACTTTGTGACTCCGCTCTTTATTGAACATAGCAGGATCCTCATTCTCCTCTCTGTACATCTTGCAGCATAAAGGAGTAAGAAAAAGGAACAATGGTTAGATTCTCATTCTCTGGGCTTGTGTCCTTTCAAAGGCTTCCCAAGCATCCCTCAAAGCCTTGTTTTGCAAACCCATGTATCACGTGTGACAACTACTCACCTTTTCTGGATGTATTCTTAAACTGAAAGCAAGAAATAATCCTTGTAGTAACTCCTGTTCCCTAGGAACTGAATGGATTTGGGGAAGTGAGACTCATCCTCCAGGTTGTTTCAAGACTGGGCTACAATTGCAACCAGGTTTATCCTACAAAGAACTGGAGTAGTTAAGTTAGGAATGTGGCTACCATGGAGATCCCTTTATAGTCTGGGGAAGGAGGAGGACAGGTCAGGCCTTAGCAAGCACTGCTTATTTGCATAGGTTATATAGGGAGCAATGTTGCTCTACTTTAAATGCCTCACTTAAATGCTTTAAAAAAGCTGAGCATCTATTTTGTTGCTCTGCACCTTCTGAAAACACGGATATCTGAATTGCTTACATATCTAAAATCAGTTTGGTGCGATCTCTGCATACATCCACTTACTGGTGGAGACGGGAGCAGGACCTAAAATGCTTTGTAGTCGATGTTCCCCTGAGACTTGACAATTTGTCTTCTAAGAACATAATGAGAAGTAGTTTTTTTGTGATCTCTGAGTCCCAGGAAGTCAAAGCTGTTTTGTTTGTTTAGTGACCCCAAACCCAAGGTCCTGCCTTTGAAGCTGATTTGAGATTTTTATTTTATGCTGTGAAAGCAGAAGTAATTGTGCTTCTTTAAGCAAATGGTGAAACCCACGCTTAAATTACCACTCTTAATGAGGCGAAGGAGAAACTGTTGTTTGTAATGCATGTCAGAATTATGCACATGTTGATAGAAGGCAGGAGCTGCTACCTGGGCCTGTCCACGTAGTGGGAGCCCCCTCGTGTCACTTAGTTTCATAGTCCGGCCTCCCAGCTTCAGCTGAGGAAGGTGGAACACTGTAGGAGTCACTTAGTAGCACACCATGGGGCTTTCTGTGATGACTTTGGGGCGATGCAGAAGACCACTTGGATTTGTTGTGAGGGAAATGCTCTTGTTTTCCAGTCCTTGAGCTATGTTTACATGTGACAATGCTATCCATCACTTCAAAGTACCTTGAAAAAACTCCTGCTGCCTACAGTAGTATCTGAAACTCATAATCTTCTAAATGTGCTTGTCCCTCTGAGGGAGGGAGGCACGGTGCTGTCGTCCCATTTTTACTGGTGGAGAGCAGAAGCATGAAGAGCGCATAAGAGAGAGGAGGCATCTTTAAAACACTTAAAAAGGGGAAGAGAGTCATTTGTCCTTGTTATCTGTGGTAGATAGAACAAGGACATTTAGGCTTTATACTGCAGCCAAGGAGATTCAGATTGTCTGCTACGAACATGAAATGGATGGTGAGGAGGGGAACAGTTGGCCTTGGGAGGCCCTGCAGCTGAGGCGAGTGAATGTCTCTGAAACAGGGATATAGGCACATAAGGGGACAGATTATATGTTGTTGTCTCCAAGACCCTTCTGGTCCTGTAGTACCAAACTGACCAGATCACTCATGCTTTGAGTCCCAGGCTGGCTTCTCGTCCCAGGACTTACCCTTTTCACATGCTGAAGAATGTGTAAATTATATATCAAGTCTGGGTAGAAATTTGTCATGGGGTGATTGATAGGGGCTAAATTCAGGCATCTAAATGAAAGGAGCGTGGAGCACAGTGGCTTGGGCCAGGGAGCATAGAAGTGTGTGAAGACTTTTTTTTTTATTATTATTATTACTTTTTTTTCCCTTCCCTTCTCCCCTCTCTTTCCTTCCCTTCTCCCCTCTCTTTCCTTCCCTTCTCCCCCCTCTTTTCTGTGTAGCAGTTTTGGGGTTGGGATTCTCCATCTAGTTCTGCTGCCATCAGCATGAGCTATTACTACAGCAGTGAGCTCCCCGACAGCAGAATTAGCTGGGGTCAGGCTGGGGCTTGTCTCTTCCTCCATTATTCCAGCAGTCTGAGTACCCCGTATCTTTTAACTTCCAATGACAGAGAGAATCTACAGTGAAAAGGGTTTCTGCTTCTTTAGGCTGTTCCTAGAGCTATGAGTCAGCTTTACAAAGTGCTAACTGAAACCCGAATCTTGTTCACTTATTTGAAATGACTACAGGAAATCAAGTTACCCTGCAGGTCTGTTCATACCCATACACTCCTAGTTTCTCTTCTTCTGTGGCAAAGTGCAGTGATAACCTTGTAGGAAATGCCTGGGTATCTCCCAGCAATAAGGTAGGAGTGTGTCCAGTGTGCAGCATTGGCTAAATCTATTTAGCACACTCAAGTGTGGAGATTGAAAGAAATCAAGAGTTGTTTACTGGGTCCATAAATGTGAATCAATGGCTTGTTAGTCCATGCCAGCCTCATTAAAATTAACTAGATCTGAAAGAATGAATGATTTTATGGTGATGGATAATCCACCTAGAGTACGTGGTTATTAGAGAAGATGTAGATAGAACCTGGGAACACAGTGAAAGTAGCTCATTTGAGGAGACTGTTGTCAGCAGTATGATTTTGCAGGTAGTTACACATGTTGAATTACTGTGGAGAGAAAGGGCATGAGCATCAGGTGCCTTAACCTAGCACAGTTCTGGTGACTTCAGTGGAGATGCAGGCATTTAATCTGCAGAGGATCAGGGGCTGATCCAAAGCCAGAGGTGAAGTCCATAAAGAGGCTTCTGGTGATTTCAGTGAATCAAGATTACTAGTATATAAATTCACCCTGCTCATCCAGCTATGCCTCACCACACCAATGGAGTTGCCTTGAGTGTGAATATTGCTCTTCTGGTCTGTTAAGGCTGCAGTAAACATCTTAGAAGAGCTGAATACCTCATCTTCCTGGGTGTGCTTCATTCCCAACACGTTCTGTCTTAATCCTACTGATACTGTGTCAATATTTAGAATAAAAGGTGGGTCCAGGAAGAAATATCTTTCTCAGTTCCCTCTAACAGAGTTCCTTATTGGCTCATCCCACAGAGGAGTTAGTATCACCCACATAAAATTGTGTAAGAACGGCCACACCACATTAGACATTCTCCTCTCCAAAAACATGACCTGGTTTGGGGAGTGAGACAGGACTACACTTGGACTTTGTTTTTCCCTGTGCTTGTTGTCAGTGGGGTTTCAGGATGCTTGGGCTGTGGTTGTACAGATAGTGCAGTGCTGTTCCTGACCGGTCTCGTTTCTCTGCTGGTTGGCAGGAGATGGGTTCTTCCATTATATTTTGTAAAGAGAGGCTGGGAGCCATCTCCCTTGAGCTCCTGGCATTAGGTATGAGATAAGAAGAACATAGACAAGCATGTGTTTTTTAATTTGCGCTCTCCCAAGCAGACTAAGTGCGAATATTTCTTTGAGGCATCAGTATTCAGATCACATCTCTTTGCAAACAGGTCTGTTGTTGCTGTAATTAGGCTTAGTTTACAAAATCCTTCACTAGCATTTTACAAACTGGCTGGTGATTTTTTAAGTGCCCGGTTACCTTGAAAACAAAATCATTAAAGTCTCTCATGTTAGAGGCCTGAGCAATTGCAACTTAAAAATCTTAGATAAGAGTGGTTAGCCTCAGTCAGACCCCAAATCTAATCAGACAGATAGCTGTGATGCATTATCTGACAGATAATAAAGGATTCTGAGGAAGGAGTGTAGGAGAGAAGTCAATTTAGGATGACCCTTCCCCTGGTACATCCATCCACCTCCAGAAAGTCAAGTGGTTTAAAGACATTCTGGCTGCTGGAACCGGCGGTGCAGCCTCAGTAGTACCATGCTGGACCTGAACTGGTTCCTCCAGACAAGAGATCTTAATGTGACATCCCCATTGATATTGCTGCCCTGCTTCAGGCACATACATTCTATCTCTACTCACTAGTTCTAGTCTGAGAAGATGTATAGGTACAAGTGTGGCTTGTATTTAGAAGCAGCAACCCGTGGCTTTGCTCTCCACCTCCAAAACCTGCTACAACCCCTTCACTGAAAGCCACTGGAACAGTGGATCTGTCCCTTTAATTGGAAGTGTATTAATAAATCCATCTTGTTCTCTAATCCCCACACACATAGTACAGTGATTCATTAGCACAGGAAGAGGCAATTTAGATTTCCTCAGATAATAGCAGCTGTCACTAATCAAATTAAAGGAGGAAGTGCAAATCTGGAGTTGGGCAAACTGGTCTGGAAGGGAGGAAGGCAGCAGGCTGGTGTGAAAGACTTTCATGCCAGCTGAAGGGAGTTTGGGGGCTGCTGGCAGAGGTAATTCCCAAGGGCATCAGGAACTCCTCACCATAGGAATTGTCCCCAGTGCAGGGACAGACTGTGGCCTCACTGCAGTTCCCTCGTCTAGAACCTGACAGAGTGCTCTTGCTCATCTGTACATCTTCACTGGGGCTTGGAAATGTGCAGAAATAGCTGATGTCCCCAGTGTTTTGTGCAAAACCTCCTCTGTTAATGCAGAAATGTTGGGGTTTGAACCACGAATATATTTTACAGAAATGATCAGGCTTTACTGCCAAGAGGTGTGCTCATGTCCTCTGGAATCCCCTCAGGGGTGCTACACAACCTGGGCAACCAGGAAAAAAGGAAGAAAAAAAAAAAAGTTGTACTTAGCCTTTCTGTGTGAAGAAAGCAATGATTTATTTGGTTGGGGGTTTTTTTGTTTGGTTTTTTGTTTTGTTTGTTTGGTTTGTTTGTTTGTTTGTTTGTTTTTTCTTTTGTTGATGGTTCAGCTGGTACTTGTGCTGAGCAGCATGAGCTGTTACTGACAGCAGTGCTCACCAGCAATAGAAGACCAGGCTGGGTGCACCGCCAGCAGCTCTAGCTCAGAGTCTGCTCTCTGACAGGCATCAGAAGCAGATACCTTAGACTGTTAAGTGTTGAAACCCCCAACAGACAGATGAGGAACAAACGCCTCACAGGAGCCCACATTGAAAGAAAATACTAAGATTCCTTCCCCCATTTTGACAGCCATCAGCCCTAGACAGCCATGATAGGCATATGTATTGCCAGTGCCTTTTCAAATGTTTTTTTTTCTTTGCTTTTCCTCCAGGAACATCCCATGGCAATGAGTGCTGTAGGCTAATCACAGTATAAAAATATTTCTTTTTGCTTGCTTTGAATTTTTCTCCTTTCAACTTCTTTTGAAAGCTCCTCACTGCTGTGCTGTGGCAAGAACAAAAGGTCTCATCATCCCTTCTCCAACCTGCTTGTGATGTTATCTACATTTATCACAGCTGTTCTTCTCTGTCCCTGTTGTGAAGCAGTGGCTTACTGACTGGTCTCTGTATAGGAAGAGGTATCTTCTAAGTTGGTTTAGCTCCAAGTGAAGGATGGGAGGCTCAGGGCCACGGCCACCCCTTGCAATGGGTGGCGGGCAGGTTTCTTACTGACCATGTGCAGGGCTCTGACCTTGGGGTGGAAATTTGCAGGCTCACTGCACAAAAAGGATTCTCCAAGGATCTTCCTGGTTTGAATTTTGGTAGAATTGATGGGGTTTCTCTTATTTTGCTAGTGGTGTAAGCAATTAAACCTGTGGGATAACAGCAGAAACACGAGGAACCTGTCCCCAGGCCCTGCTGCCACTCGTGCTGTGCCATTTCAGCTGCTCCACGCTTGTGCCACGTGCTCTCCCCTGAAGCAGAGCAATTTTGTAGGCTTGCCTAACGTCCAACCTTGCCTGCATGTAGTGAAAGCAGGAGATCAAAGGAATGAAAGTGTTCCCTTTGCTAGCACTTCAATCAGTGATACGAGCAATTAAAATATGAATTAATCTAAGGAAGATGAAAATGCAGATTTTGAATAGGAGCCGTTGGAGTCACCTTGAACTTCTGCTTAGTGCTGTTTAGCCTGGGTGATTAAAGACATTTACACTCTATTAAAACCCTTGCTGTTGTAATGTGAGAAACACCTTGTCAGCTGGGTGTCCTGCATGCCTGCTACCAGGAGTAACCTTTCTATTGACGGGCTCATCTATTAATTCAGAATAACTTAATAGTGTCACTGGGAAGAAAAACAAACAGGCCAATTTTATGTGGAGAGGAGAGGCAGTGGGAGCCTGTTTCTTCCCAGCAAGGTTATGGCAGTAGGGAAGACAATAGCAATTATCTTTGTCTTTGTCCTGAGCTGATTGTCTCGGGCTCAGACACTATTGTCAGACTGTTTGGCTACAGCAGTTTGTGCTTTAGAAAGTAGGAACGTGAACCCAGCATGTGGGAATTAACGGAGTCGCTGCTGGATTTGTGAAACCATCTGAGCAGCTGTCCAGCCAGTGGTGGTGATGTCACCTCTGCGATGGCAGATGGTCCCTAGTGGGCCTGGAAATGCAAAATCATGTGCTGTGGGTCACATGCAGGGCCATGTGCTGTGGGTCACTCTCTTGGGGCACATGGGGTTGACTTATTCAGAGAAAAGAAAAAGGGATAATAGGAAAAGAGAGTTGTGTTTCTGTGTCCTTGACCATAATAATCTGCCTTCAAAGAGGGAGCTACTGCGTCAGGTCCAACCCTTGGGATGGATGAGAGACTGCTCCTGCCCAGAGCATGCTGAGGGTGTTGGTGAGAGACCTTTGGGTCCCAGAGTGCAGCAGGGAACTGGCGACCACAGGGCCAGGGACAAGGCCAAGCCTTGGCAGTGGCACACAAAAAGACAGTGTAGATTCCTGGACCACCTGCAGGCAGCTCTCTGCCAGCTGCCGAGCACCACACTGACAACAAGCCTTAGGGAAAGATCAGTCCCCCAGGAACACTGGGGGAACACTTATCCACACAGTCCTGATTATTGTGGACAGAAAAGCTGTTAGTTCTATTTCCTATTTAAAGAAAACCTCATTAGAGGTTGTTAAAGCCCATCCGTGGTGTTCTGGTACAGTAGGTCTGGGCAGATCTACCTGAGAGATCTGGCTGCCTCATTTTCTGCCATGGCAATGTTTCTCGGCTAGTTTAAAATACAGTTTTTAAGACATTTTTATTATATGCAGAAAATACTCTTTTTTTAATGGAGAAAACTCCATCCAGTACTGGTCATTTTAAATCATGCATGGTACTCAGAACATAGATAGTTTGGGAATACATCTGTGTTTACTTTACATGATTGTCAACTTTGCCAGGCACCAAATTCCCCATCTCTCCCTTTTTTCTTAGCCCAAGAACTTCGTACATTGTTAACTGATCTAAAACATGTTCTAAAACTCTGAGCTGTTAGTCCTTTCTGATCCCACCAGTAAATACCCCCGGTGGAAGCACCCAGCCCTGGAGGGATGGTGCCTCCACTCCACTGGCAGACAGCAGAACTGATGAGTCCTCAACTGGATCCCGAAAAAGAGAATATTCTGTACATTGAGGTTTTCCATACTTGATTCTAAATTTGAGAATGATGTCATGATGTGGCAACACTGTCAATTTTAGCCTTTTTATCACAGAATAAAGGTGGCTGTGCTACATGACCCTATGTGCAGAGGGCTCATTGCTGCTGCTGCTGCTCGACCATCCTAATGTGGGTGAAAACGTTTCTAGTGGCAGTTGGGAATTCCAGACTAAACTTTTGTCAGAAGGAAACATATTTACAAGGCAGCCTCGGAGGTTTGGTACCTCCCACCCTTCCTAATAAGAAAGCTTACTGGAAGCAATAACGCACGGGGAGAAGTAACGCTGTTTATGCCAATAAGCTGCATGTAAAAATATTTAATCGCTTTCCCTCAGCTCAATTACTGATTATTTTTAACCGTAACAGCCAGTAAAAATCCAATGCCATTTCAACTTACATGTGAAAGCTTCTTTTGAACTGTAGTAGGTGCTGAATTAGTTCCTAAATAAACCTCTAGTCATCACTTGAAAGGCCTGTGCTAAGTATATTATAATGGAACTCATAATAAACACATTTCCCTGAACTAATGCCATAGGATAAAATACATCAGGTTTCTGTGTTAACCACTGAGCCGAGAGAGGTAAATGGAATTGAAACATCGCTTCTGTCATTTATAAATGGGAGTGAGAGACACACGGCCTCATTACAGGTACTTTAGGGCTATGTTTAAATAAAACACCTTCTGTTGGCTTGCCCTTGAACTCTGTCCCCTTCGTCCAATTAAGCAGAAGTCTGTGAAAGAAAGACGTAGCTCAGAGCTCGCCCTGCAAACTGTAGAGCACGGTAAAGGCTCAAATCTAATCCTACTATCATGAGGGGTTTGAAAAGTTTAAATCAATTGTCTGTGGAAAATCAATTATGAAGCAGACCAGTTTGCCTTTGTGGTGAATGGAACTGATTCATCTGTGGAGTGCTTTCTTGTTCAGAAAGAATCATATTTGAGGTCTACGGCAGCAAATATTGGGAGAGGAACTGAACGACTTCCTACTTAATGCTAAGCAAAGTACCAGCCGGGGCTGCTTTCAGACCAGTGAGCTCAATGCTTCAGCTGGTGGTAGTGGTTCTTTTCTGTCTCTTGTGCTGACATGCTTCAGGCGTTCTAGTAAATTCACTGATCCTCCTTCACCCTGTTGTTTTTCTGTGAAAACATGAATTCGGTTGACAGTGCAAGTTACTGCAGCGTCTAAAATAGCCAGCAAAATCCCAGCAAGTCATGGTTTCATTTGAGTCCTTATTTCATCATTTTCAAATGTTGCAGAGCATTCACAATTTGTCACTGACATCAAGTGATGTTAGGTGCTGCTAATGGGGAAGCTCTCATTAGCTGCAGTAACTTTGGAGTTACACTTTAGATCCAGGTAAGAGTTAACTCCTCTCTGGATATGAGTACAGGACCTGCTTGTTATAGAATATTGCAAAATACTGATGCTGTCAAAGGTTTCCACACAGCTTGCTTCTGGCTGTACCTCTGTTAGGAGAGAGGCGACAAATACAGTGTTCAGTGCAGGAAATTGCAGTGATATAAGGGAAAAAGAAGAAGGAAAACCATCCAGGTTTATAACCCTTTTGGATATACATTTCCAGATATAAGAAAACAATTTCATGATGAGAGTGAGCAGAGAACCAGAGAGGTTCTCTCTACCACTGGAGATACTTCAGACAGGGCCGTTGCAGTCTTATCTGGTTGGGACAGTGTTGATCAGAGGTTGGCCTAAAGACCTCCAAAGGTCCCTTCCAACTTAAATTATTCAGTTATTCTGTTTCTCACCTAGTTCCACATCCATCCTGCAGACAGCCAGTAGTGAGAGAATGTATGACAAATAACTATCATTATAAACATTTCCTGGTTGCTGGTGTGCATTTAACACTGGCCGGGTGCTTGAAGATCATTCAGAACAAATAACAGTCCTCTGCAAAACAAGTTAGTGTCAACAGTAAGTAATTTGGTTTTTCTGGGCATCAGATATCTCCAAGGGAGCGGAGGCAACGCAGTACTTCAAATTATTAAATTACAGCTTTGAACTGTGGTGTTTGGGTTTTTTTTCTCTGAAAATGGAATGTTGACTCAGTGTCTGGCAATAGCTTAGCATTTTGGCCTTACAAAGAAAAGATGGGGATGTGAATTGCTGACCAGCTTCACTCTAAGCATCTACCAATCACCTCATCAGCCGCATTAAACTGGGCCCCCTCTTGGAGAAGAGATGAACTGTGTAAACCCCACAACAGAAAGCAGATTCTGGTCTTTTCTTTCACTAGTTTTGTTTCTTTCCTCCATGATTTTTTTTTTTTCCTTATTCTGGGGATATTTTTCAGACGTGTGTGATACTTGATATGACATAAGTGAGCAATAAAGCAAAAAGTGATGCAGAGTCATTTTAGTTATGGACTGCCATTAAAGTTGTCATTTATGTGCTGTCATTTAGTTAACAGAGATTGAATTATGAGACATTGTCAATGGATTTCTACTGCTGGGGAGGGCTTATGGAATTTAACATCGTAGGGTGATGGGGAAAAGGAAGTGCTTGAGCTTGTCTCTGTTGCTCAGGAAACATTGTCTTGCTATAATGTTATGTTGGCTGCAAGTGCTCCTTGGCTGTCCAAAGTGCCAAGATGGGGAAGAAAACTGTTTCTTGGGGTAAATTAGGCACAGACTGTGCAAGCTGAGGTACTGGTTGAGCAGCAGCAGGATGACTCATCAGGAATCCATTGAATGAAAAATCAGTTCAGAGGGGAAAGGTGGTTATGGGGCTGGAGAACTTGATTGTATTTCTGATCCTCATTACAGCCTGAATAGTGTTGGAAGAAGAGGAAGGGCAGAAGAGGGTGAAACTCCACTTTCAAATGGTTGAGCAGCAACAGTAACGAGAGATCTGCCCATGGAAGCACCAAACACAGGTAAATGAGCAGCCAGACTGAAAAGAGAAGACATCTCATTATGTAAGTAACCCAGTCAGGCAGTGGGAGGAGTGGAAGAAGTGGTGATTTAAAGAGAATATTACAGTTGTTACTTTCCCACATCTTCTGTTTTACTGCTGTATAAAGTAGTATTCAGGTGATTTTAAAACAATGCACTTCTCACACCAAAACTTATCACAAGTGATTTGCTCTGAGATTCTTCAGGGCAGCACCACAGAAGTTCCTTCTCCCTTGCCACCTTTATTTGTAGAGCCGTAGAGCAAACATTGTAATTACAAGTTGGTACCAGTTAAATTGATTGCCCACTGGTCTGTTTTTAATTAGAATCAGGCAAGCTTGATAATCTTCTCTAACATGTCCAGGAAAGCTGGATAAGTGTATAAATGCACCCATGCATTTTATTGATTTGACTTAAAAATCCACCCAACTCCTGAAATGAAACCCATAAAACCCAAAGCACGTTCTGGGATCTGAGGTTGAGTTTCACACATAGATTAACAATGTTTCTAAACTCTTTGTCCTCTGGATACAGAAAAAAAGGCAAGAATATTTAACAGTTAATACCCAGTATCTTACTGATTTTAGATAAATAACTACTTTAGAATAGAGTGAGAGACAAGGTTTTATAATTGCATATTTCATACCAGGGATGTAACGGTCACCACCTTGAAAACATCTCTGAGACACAGAGGGTGAAATTCATCTTTCCTCCATCTCAGAATCTGTCCCACTGAATTTGAAGCCTAGCACAGGAATAAATATAATCTAGTGGCTTTGGTGGCATTTGCAATGTATCTCACATTTTCTGTCATAGCTGCTGGAAAATACCAAGGTGTCGTGGAAATCCTGGCATAGTATTGATTGGAAAATGCTGGAGGAGGGTTGAGTTTGAATGCAGGCAGTGTATGTCAAAGGAGTTGCTTGTGGTTATAGCACACACTGAGACTGTGGAAGGGGTTTCCTTGCAGGGCACTACCTCTGAGTAAATAACTCCCAGCCCTCTCTTTGAGAGCTGAGACAGAGATGAAGGATTGTATGTGCAATGCAAGAGTTTCCATTAAGGTTTGCTTTAAACCAGCCCCGGCCTGGGCTTGACTCCGACCTCTCTCCAGAGAATGCTGTGATGGACATCGGGCAGGGTTGGTCCTGACTTGCATGTGGGTAAAGGGAGATCACAGCTATCAGAAGTGTCAAGTCATATCTAGCTTAAGTTCTTTGGAGTCAAGCTTTCTGCTGTCATGCCCCAAAATACTTGCCTGAGACATGTAAGTACCTAAATATGGATTTAGATGCCTATCTTTTAAGGACCTAAGATAAAAAATCAGGCTGCAGCTTTGATCTCCTGTGACTTATGTTTCCTCTCTGCTACAATGAGTGAACCTCTTTCTGTGGCTGCTGTGGTCCCTGGAGGAGAAGCTGTCTTCTCCATCTCTAAAACTCAACTCAGGTAGGGCCAGACATGGCCAGTGGCACGGGGCCCAGGGTCTTTTGGAGAAAAACTTCACAGAGAGGGATTAGGAAGGATAGGCTGGTGTGGGCATCTCATTCACTTGGCTTTTCTGAGACCAAACAACCCTGAACCCACAGGGCTGAGAACAGATTGCTGGTGGCTTTGTGATGTGATAGCATAAAGGCAGGGTAGGAGAGAGCAGCGCTTAGAGGTAAAATCTGGGAGGTGGCAACATTCTGCTGGTGGCCCATTGTCTTGGAGGGCCTTTTTGCAGTGTTTGGAGCTTGTGATCAAGGCCCCTGCTCCACAGTCCTGGCACTGTGCCTTCTCATGCCAGGACTGTGGAGTCCACTCGGCACCAGTGTCATTTTCTAAATATGAAGTGATGCTCCTTTAGCCATTACTACTGCTCGCTGCGTCCCCGGATCCTGGGGAAGGCTTAATGTGTTGTTCTCTGTATCTCCTTTGTGTTCCCCACCTCTCAGCAGAGGATTTCCTGTTTCTATGACATAGCTGCTTGGAGGGAGCATTTTCTTCATGCCCGTTTTCTTGTGTCGTCTTCTAAGTGCACTTCCCACTCTGCTTTGCCATATTACACCTACTGGGTTGTCTTTCTTCTGCCCTTTTAATATTGGAAAAGTGTCTTACCCTTATTAACCTTCTGGTTGGTAAAATAAGAGTCACAGCACAGGGATGTGCATATGAAGCTGATTTATTAACCAAGACTGGAATAAAAAGTGTTTCTACGGGATGACACCATGGTAAGAAGCATGAGGGACAGGCGCTAATTGCCGTTTAAGCAACTCAAGCCTAATACTCTCCTGCTGTTCCTTCTTCATTTTCCTGAGCTCCACAGTCACTGTGGTAGTGCTGTTTGGGGAGGTCAGGGCTGTATTGGCTTAAAAATAGTAGACGCTTTAATAAACGGATCTGTACAGCCAGTGTCGAAGTGCAACAAAGAGACAGGCAAAGGGCTGTGTTGGGACAAAGAGCTGTTCTTCGGGCTGGGAGGCAGCTCGTTTCATCTGCGAGCCCATGTCCCCGTTGCTCAGGTATCTCCTCTTGCCTAATTAAACTGTCTGTGTGCTTAGGTGGAGAGAGATGCAAAGTGCAGAAACAGCGTACGGTGCTTACATAACCAAAGTGATTCCTGCAGCAATCATTGTAGGAGTTAGCTAATGGCAGGGTACGGGGCCTCCCGCTGACTTTCCATTACCTTGTAATTTTCAGCTTGTTCACTGTTGCAAGAAAGCCCCTCTGTCTTGTAATTCCTCCAGCGTTCACGTCTCATCTTCTCCAGGCTTGAAGTACATAAGATGCTTTCTGCTGGGGGATTTATTGAGATAAGTTATTGAAGTCAAGCAGTGAGGCAAGCATCCAATATTATGCTATTCATCTCTGAATTTATGTTCCCACTTTCTTTTGAAGGTCTAATGTAATCACAAACAATTTGTTTTGTATATGTTTAAAAATTCATAATTTTCTTGTACAATGGAAAAAACAGCACTTGTAGCTCATTAGTGGTGGGATTCACAAAACATCTGGCTTTTCCTTTTGATGTAATTTCTGTGTGACTAAGATTCTGCCTTCATTTTGAGCAGTTCAAATGAGGAGGTACAATAACTCCACCAGAAACCCATCAAATATGCCCATGAGTCAGCTTCTGCAATCTTCCAAGTGCATTTGAGAGAATTATAATCTTTTTCTTCCTCTGGCACGTTCTGATCCCCTTCCTGGGGTGTGGGAGAACCCCCTTCTGCTGACCCTCTCTTAGGGAGGGTCTCTGCTCCTTGACTCTTTGCTTCTCTGTTAAACCCACTGGAGCTCCGGGTGCTCGGTGCTGTGCAAGAGCTTCAGAGAAGCTGTTAATAAACCTCCAGCTCCCAAAAAAGTGAAAGAAGGACAATAGGATTGTCCCTGTCCTACAGCTGTTGATGTTGGCAGAGATGTTCAGGGCCTGATTTACAATTATGCCAAGCACCTAAAAGCTCCCCTAGGTGAGCAGTTCAGTTATGGGGATTTCAGTGCTTCTGGAATGAATGAGACCCTGAGCACTCTGGCCAATCTCGCTTGGGATAGCTGTGGTCAAGCTGGGAATTAACTGAGTTGCCTTCTTCCCATTCCTTAACCACAAACCAGACACTTATTTTTGAGGAGCTGACATTTGACTGTAAGCTGAATGTTCGGACAGAATAAAAGGACCCCAGGAGCCACAGCAGATAAAGAGTCAGGTGCTGATCACAAGCAATGCTACTGGTGTAAAGCATGAGCAAGGTCTTTAGGGCTTACTCCAAAGCATGCTGGAGTCAGAAAGAGTCTCTTCTAAATGTCAGGTCAGGAACTTAACTACTGCTGTGTCAGATATGAGAACTGTTGCTGCTGTGTACTGCTAACATAATAGTGATTTTCTTGAGGGTAACAAATCACATTGCCCACATTGATAGGGAGGAAAATGTGACCAGACAGCAAAATTGCCAAATATACAGAAACAGTGAAACGTCCTGGGTCTGTAAAGTCATACATGAAGGAGCATGTATTTTCCTTTGCACAGGATGAACAATATTCTTCAGCTCCCAAAAAGAAAGGTGAGAAAGTGGCCGTAAGCTCAATGAAACCACATGTAAAACTTCAGAGGAGGGTTGTCTGCCTGAGTGACTCAGCAGCAGCTGACAGGTCCTGATTCCAACCTCCTGCCGCGTCAGTCAGCCTGGGCAGGCTTCTGCGTTTGCCGAGCTTAATCCACTTCCAGCTTAGTGGAAACTTCAGAAATTCAATGAAGATCTGCCTGGGGTGGCTGTTACAGGGCTCAAGCTCCAACTGAGCTCTTCCCATAAAGGTTTCTATTTCCAAATAGGTGTGCAAAACATTGTGGGGGTCTGTCCTGTCGCTGGGAGGTGTCCACATTCTCCCCAGGATTAGCTTCATCCTGCGGCCACATTGCTTTGATTTGCATTACACTTCATGTGTCTTTGGTTGTGTAAATGTATTACTGCTGAGGCACAGGCAAGTCTAGGTGGTGGTGGACCATCTCTGACGCCAGTTTGTAACTCTTTCATTACTTATTGGCCTCCTATATTTATATATATCCTGTTAGTCTGGCAGGTTGCAGTTTACACTCCGGAGGGAATTATTTTCAAGGTGCATCCACTGGTTACAGTATCCTGAAATCAGGTTTCACTGGCTTGGCCCATCACTTGTGCTGTCTCCAGCTGTTTCGATCTCCCTCATGGTGATCATGTCAGACAGAATAAATGACTTTCCCAGAGGACTCTGTCTTTGCTGCAGGGTAAAAGGGATTTACAGGCGGTAAGAAGTCAAGCTGAAATCAAGCTGAGCACAGGCTGCTAGTGAGGCTGGCACAGGAGTCAAGTGCCAGGACCCCAGAGCCGTTCAGGTCAAGTACAGTGTGGACACAGTTAATGAGATTTAGGTTTCTGGTTCCTATGGTCACTTTTTAATGTCTCTCTTGAAATATTCAAGCTAGTCAAGGGGCATCTCTCGCCATCCTGTGTTTGGGCTGACTGCCTGTCTGTGTTCTGTATTACTTTCAAATCGTGACCGAGGGGTTGTGTTAGAAGTAAGTGCTGCAGAGAAGCCAAAGCTGTTTCTTCCAGCTGCCCACAGCTTCCCCTGCCATGCCATTTGCCAGCCCTGGGAGAAGGTCGGTTCAGATCACCACGCAGCAAGGCTGGTAGAAGCCACAGAGTTGACTTCTGTCCAGCTGTCGTTGTGGACACAGCTGAGGATGGGTCTCCTCATCCCCCAGCCAGTTCCCAGTGTTTGAGAGGTTATGTTTTGTTAAGATGTGGTTAAAAGGGTACCAATGGAAAGCTAAGGAACAAATTTAGCTGTGAACTTGGACCATAATTTTGGAGCCGAGTTTATTCTCTTGTCCTTAAGTATGTCTGGAGAAGGCTACTTACTCTAAGAGATTTCTCTTAGAGAAACACACTCGCCTGCTCTAGTGCATCTTTCCTATTTTTTCTTTCCTTGCTGTTACCACCAGCTACTCATGCACTCAAACAAAATTTTTCCCAAACCTTTAAACATCTGCATAATGTTGTGTTATCCAGCAGTGGGGTCCAGTCACTGAAAACTCTGAGCAGTTTGTGAGGCCAGAACAAAATTCTCCCAATAGTGGAGTTTGCAGATGCAAACCAGAAACTACCGTGCACCGTGTCACCTTTAGAGAGACTACAGTTACAAGTGGATTCAATGGCATGTGATTAACCTGTAGTTTATATTTGTGTTGAAAAAAAAATGTTGAGAGATACCTTAATTGGTTCACCAGTTAGAAAAGAACTTTTATTAAAAACCTATGCTGCAGTTATACTAAGCTGGCAATTTAAAAACACCTCCTGCTTTAAAGAAACCCTGTGTTTTGGGCTAAAGTTTTGCTTTTCATAATTTCTTTTTGATGAGGCATGGCATTGTTGACTCTTTTGTTACCTAGGAAACCTTCTTAAGTAGTGTGTCTCTGCCTACCACTGGAATTTGTACTCTAGGAAATTTCCTAAAGGTTCAGGCATGCAAAAGTTGTTCTGTCAAAACAGGTTTTAGAGAACAGTAAAACTGTGTGCACCAAATTTAATCCTGCTGTAAAAAGATGTCCCAGTTCCACTGAGGACAACAGAGTTGCTTCACTTATATTTAATCAGAACTTTCTTTAGTAATTGTTTTTGTAGAGCAGAATATTATTTCAAGAGTATGGTAAACACCTGATCTGAAAGTTCATCTAGCTATTTCTGGCTTATTATATGTGTATTTGGGGATTCTCTGAACACACTTCAATTTTATTAGCTGGAACCTGTCACGTTTTAAACAAAGTATAGCTTGGAAAACCTCTGCTTCTGTGTCACAGGCTCCTATTATTGTCCAGATCATGCTCTGAGATGAATTTAGAAAATCCTTGTTTGTGACTTGACACAGAGAGGATCATGTGCACTCCCAGGTCCTTTGATTTGAATGTAACCGGTTTGTCCTTCAGCCCGGTGTGTTCGTCACACATGAGTCCCAGGCAGTTTTTGCTGCAAAAACCTGCAGAGTTTGAAACCCAAACCCATTCCCCCCTGAAGCCTGGGTCTCATCATGAGACCTCAGCACTTTACTGCTGCCTCTGTCAGCAGCAAAATATGCTTCCTTGAAATGGCTGCTGCAGGTCCAGGCACAGGACAAATCACACGCACGCAGACATGCAAAATCTCACATCTTCTCCTGGAAAGGGGAGTGGAGAGAGATTTCCATGCAGCAGATGGTGAAGACATTGCATCGTGTACCACGGGGGAGAGCTAGCTATGGAATAGAACAACCCTAAAAGGTAGAAAAATAAGACGACTACTGGCACGCTACCTTCTCCCTGTGTGGTAGGCTTCAGATATCATTGTTTAATATCAAGGTCTTCATTATCTTGCTCCAGCATGTAATAAACATTTGTATGCCCTCTCATAGGCAGCAGCCTCCCAGGATACACAGAGCTGTTAGGTTCAAGCCTCCAGAAGTCCTGTGCAGTATATAATACATCTGTGAAATGTTTACACCATATGGTGTGCGTGGAGTCAGACTGGATGAGCACCATGCTCTCTTCTGGCCCTTGGGCCTATCAATCCCTGTCCACTCGCGGCACGGTAGCCGGTCTGTGCCTTGGCACAGCTCTCGGTGCGGAAAGGGGAGGCCAGGGCTGGCTTTGCAGTCGAATGAGCAGTTTTGCACAGCTGCCTGTCCAGAGCCCCCGTTCAGCACTAAATACAAGGGTGAGCTTGTCTCTTTGAGGACCTCGTGCCACAGAGCTCGCCTGTTTGGTGATGGGGAGGGTTTGGACCAACGCTTCCTTCTCCCAGGATCGGTCCCCAAGGAAAGATTTTTTGTAGTGTCCTGTTTTTCAGTGCTGTGTTTTCATGTGAAGAGCTCAGGCTACTTGTGAAAGAAGCCTTCTGGCTTTTACACAACTCACCTGCTTCATCTCCCCACCTTTGCCTCTGCTTTTGTTCGGGGGCCACCTGATGACTTGGTTTAAAGGATCAGTATTTGTAAAGGGAGAAAAATTGCCTGAGGTGCTATTGAATCCATGTCAAAAGTTTAACATAAGGATTTTCATTCATTTATTTATTTATCCACTTATTTATTGTACCTTCCTGTAACACATGGCCATGATTGCTATGGGCACACTGCTGTTTGAAGTGCTACCCTGGTAAAACATGACAGCTTTTGTCTTTCCCCAGTGCTTTCAGAGCTTCAGATGGAAGAAGATGGAGAATTAAGAAGTGATCTCATTATCCTCTATTGTGCATTAACAAAACCCTGGCGCTAACACAGCAAATACAGATGGACGTGAAAATAATTGCTTGGTGCAAGTCGGATTTGGATTTTTCCTCTCACTTTATTATCTGGATGCTGAGGGGAATATTAGTGAATCATGGCACGGGAAAGTAGGTCAACATCAAACCTGGAATGGAGGGGAAATGTGATCGAAAAGTACAAAACTGACCCGCTTCTAGATGGGCAATTGAAAGATGTACTGAAATTACAACCAGAATGATCCAACATCTCTTCCTCTGCTTGCGCTTTTGAAGAGCTTGGCAGTGAAGCAGTTGTGTAGGCATATGTCCTTTAAAACAAGAAAAAAAAAAGAAAAGAGAACAAGCCCTGTATTGATTTAGACAGAAAAGCAAAACGTTTCTGTTGCTGCAACTGTGATAATAAATTTGAAAATATTTCAGGAGCTTCTGGCTCTCAACATGCCAGGCCAAGGGGGTATGTGTCCTGGAGGAGAATCTCCCCCAGGGGTGGCAGAGAGCAGTGGGAGAGGATTAATGACTGCACTGCTGAACCATGCACAATGCACAACATTAGGAGGGCTTTGCTATAATGAAACCTTCAGCCTTCCGCTGCCTCGCAGACTCTGAATAGCAGCTGCCAGCACTGTGGAGAGGCTCAGCACAATGGAAAAAGGGTCAGACCGAAAAAGTGGAGCTGGAGTTAAAAAGGATTAAAGAGATGAGGGCAAAGTAAGTGTGTAAGAGAAAAAGTTGGGGGTTTTCCCCTCTGGTATCAGCTGATTACAGCATTCCTGGTTGGGAAGGGCATCATTCTGGGAGATGAGGTTCGCACGCAGGGATTTCAGGGCTTTGTGCCAGGGACGGGCCAGCCGGTTCTGCAGCCTGCCTTGAATGGCTATGGGGAGGTGCTGTAGCTAATCCATCTTACTCTTTGGCTTCATTTCTGGGCCTGCAGTGCAGAAGAGGAGCCTCATCATGTGAGGTGTCATACCAACAGAGACTAAACACACTCCTCCTGCTCCAGGATGTTACAATTGCAGTGTAAGAGACGAGGCAAAGCTTATGTAAAGCCAAGGAAAGCAGGAGGAAGAAATGAGGTGAAGTGCTGGGGTACCCCCTTGTCCTCCTCAACGTCAGG
Source organism: Megaceryle torquata (assembly GCA_024611175.1). Lineage (NCBI taxonomy): Eukaryota > Metazoa > Chordata > Aves > Coraciiformes > Cerylidae > Megaceryle > Megaceryle torquata. The sequence continues at coordinate 92,876 of JANIJG010025964.1, forward strand.
AGCTATGGCAGAGCTAGACTCAGAACATGTCAAACTCAACACTTTCTCTAAACTCCACCGTTTTACAGTTAAAATGGATTTTAAAAGGACAAAAAGTGTTATTTCTTCTCACAGGTGAGGTAAGCAGTGTTGACTTAGTTGATTTTGCCATTTGGAACAGTGAATGCACAAGGGGAGTTTTGGACTAAGCCATTCTGCACCGCTTAAACCCTAGTCAGGAAACTGGAAAGGAATTTTCCCATGGCAAACCTGCTAAATCATCTGATGCTCAGACAGAGCCATAGTCTCTAAGATCCAAAGTCTTGTTTCGTTACAGGTGCATTGCTGTGCAAAACCCCAGGGAGATCTGGATTTTTTGAACAAAAGAAAAAAACAAGAATTGAAATTAAAAGGAGACGCTGCTGTTCCATTTGCTAAACTCATGTAAACCATTGTCACAAATACCTCCAGCACGCAAAGGACCTTGCATAACTTTAAAAAACTTGGGCAAAATGTTAAGCACAGACTTCTTTAGAGAGGCAAAGCCTAGGCAGCTTTTGGTTTCATGACCTGATGCAATCAGGGAACATCCAATTTTTCCTGACCTTAAATGCAATGGCTTTCATTGGTCTGATATTTAAGGGAATAGCCTTTACTGCAGGGTGACTGCTGCAGTGCCCTGATAATACATCTGCCTGCAGAATCTCCGGGGCGGTTACGTTCATATTTGTTTTGCTTTGTAAGAGTCAGGTTTGTCTGCCTTTTAAACACCCGTGTGCTTTTCCCCTTGAGTAGGCCCTGTGGTAGTGCCCCTCTATGACCCTGGACACATCTCCTGCCTTCTTCACCACCTTAGCTCCTTGTCCTATGGGATGGGAACATGTCTAAGAAGTTGTGGTGTATTCTATGGATTTGGGTACAGATGGCCCGTAATGAAGCCTGCCAAAGTTCACACTACCAGAGTGTTGTTCAAGTCTTTCTTCAAAGTTAGTTGTCTTTTTCTTTATGTGAATAACTGATGTCAGAACAAGCCCTAATCTGAAATGAAGTGGTACAAACCTGGTACAGCTTCTGGGATAGCAGCAGTGTTGCTTCAGCTTTCTGCTTACACAGCTGAGGTTTGGATATGACTTTTCTGTGCTCCAGAGAGGAATGTGACGAGCTGAAGGGTGGGTTGCTTTGGTTTCCTTTGGTTTGGATGGGATCGGATGGGTTTTCCTCCCAGCTGTTTCTAACCAAGGCAGCTCTATATGCTTACACTGCACGACAAGTTGGAATTTGATTTTTATGGACTTGACACGGATTTCATTCAACACACGGAGCTGTATAAAATGGCTAATGGTTTATGCTGGGATAATACAAAAGTCAATAACAATGTCGGGGGCTAAAAAGGACAGAGCAGTGTAGAATGTGAATGCCAAGCAGGAATCTCATGACCTAGAGAGATGAGGCTGGCGCTCACCAACAGAGTCCCTGGCTGCTGGCACGGAGCAGAAACCCCAGATGAAGCAGCAGAAAGGCCCTACCTGCGAGGCAAGCAGGAAAGGGTGTGATACATGGGGGGACAGGGAACCCTTTAGAAAAGAAAAGGAAGATGTTTTATCTGAATAATAAGGCAGAAAGCATTGGCTTATTTATCTGCTTTTGAATTTTAATGATCAGTTCGAGTGATAATTACAGAATTTCTATATTTATATAAAACCAGCACATAAAATAGCACAATTTGATATTTATGAAGTGCCAGTTTTCCATAAATACAGAGATTTGTTAATGAGCGCTGGGAACTATTCATTAAAATTCAGAAGTAGATAAATAATGAATAGGAATTGCTGTTTATTCATTAACATTAAAAAAAAAAAGGAAAAATATCTCCTCACTTATTGTTGATGAATCCAGCCTGTTTTATAAGCGATTTGTTTTAATTAATGCCATTTGACACTATTAGTGCCAGAATAGCAGAGAGTCATGCACACGTTGCAGGCTACAAGTAGGACTGCAGTAAAGCTATCCAAGGCCCTCAGATTAAACAAATTTGAGCCCAACATGAACATTCCTGACTGCCCTTGCTGTAAGTATGTCCCTACTGGAGTAAGAATGGTCAATCAGTCAAAGCCTATGTGTTGCTGGGTCCATATAGACCTGCTGCCTCTCCACAGGGTTTCTGTACTGCTTTGGAAGGACGATTTATCCTCCTCCAAAGGGCTTTGCTGATGAAATTTCAACAGAACAGTAGACAACAAAGGAAAAGCACAGTATGAATTTGGTGCAGGTCATGGGTTTTGTGTCAGGCTATCTGCAAACTCAGCCAGAGGTGAATATTGGTTATATTCAGGCCCTTAGTTTTCAAACTTCACTTCTGAACTGACATCTGGTCTTCTCAGGAGATGAGAACTTGGCCCAGATTTGAGGTCCCAGGCATGGCATTGCTCTTTGGGCCCCTCTGCCCTGGCTTTTGAAGAGTGGGGAACATCTCTGCCATGCATTCATTTATGTGGAGTGGGGCAAGAACAATGTACTGCACCCAAGGGGTTCAGCACCTTACTACCATGAGCCCTGGCTGCTTCAGGTTGTCCAGGGGCATGTCTGTTGGAATAACGTTGGTAAGAAAAGGCACAGATGTGGAACAAAATGGACAGATGTGTGAAACACCCCTTCACACCACATGTGTGCACCTCTGGAGTAGGTAGCTTCTTGTCACTGAGGTTAACTTGGGTTTTGTGTAATCGCTGGATGAGGGAAGATTTTGCAGGGTCTGGAAAGCTGGGTATTTACATTAGGTAGCTGAGTGTCAGCTTGGCATTCAGACCACTGAAAAATCTGGAGTGGCATCATGTTGTGACCTGGGCACAGGCTGCCAGGAAGGAAACTTTCAGACAAAGCCATTCAGGTTACAGCACTGTCCCTTTCTCCCCCCCTCCCTGTGACCGCCTGTTTTGTTCCCTTGCCTTGCTTTGTTCCGTATAGAATTTTGCTTTTACACTCTTTGAAGTGTCCTTCACTTGGAGGCGGCTGCTCTGAATGCTGACGAGCATCTCTGGAAGCCTGGGCAGCACTTTGTTGGTTCAGGTCTCATCGGGAGAGCTCACCTGCTTACTGAAGCTGGCACAGGAGCTCGGGGGTCAGAGTCAAGGGGGTTTTTCCCCCGTTAGCTTTGGGGATGCTGGATCAGGCCCTGCAGGGAGCTGGCTGTCCCTTTTCTGGCTCTTGCTGTGGAGCGCAAGGGGAAAAGTAATGCTGTCAGTGTATAACTGTCAAGAACACAAGGTAAAGGGGTTGTCAGGGAGAACGTGGAATGGGAAATGAGGATTCAGGGCCCCCTTTAAAAGAGCTCTCATCTCTTTTTGAAACCAAGACATACAAAATGGAGCTTAGTATATCAGAAAGGGTCTTAACGGCATTTGGGTTTTAAAAAGTCCCTTCTCCACCTTTCATTCCTTCTGTCTTCCCTTGACCTCTTGCCTTTCCCTGAAAGTTGGATTTAAAACAATAAAACGGGGGATTTTATGGAGAATACCAAATCGACTCCTGTGGGGAACAGAATTAATTCTACTCAGGAGCAGAAAACGAAACCCAGAAGCATCAAAGCGTAGACATAAATTCAATATCCCACAGAGCCCATCACTTAGGATACTTCACCCTTTCCTGCATGTCTATCTTTCAATCAAATGTAGATGTAGGGAAAGGGTTTATTTTAGTTTAGCCTGGTGTTACAAAAGCAGAAGGGAAAGAGCAGCAGCAGTTGCTGTCTGTTTGCTGTGTGAGGTTTATAATTTCACAAATGCCAAATGCATTAATCCAACCTGTCATGTTGCAGCTCTGTTTGTAGATCAAATGGGATTAAAAGATTTAGTTGAAGCTTTCCTGATACATTTAAATAATATGACTGGAAATGTAATATTCAGGAAAATGAATATTTTAGAGGTACAATTTGAAGCACCTGATATATTAACACCTGCTGTATTAAAAAGGAACAGAAAAGCAGTGGTCCCAATCCTGCAACACATTTCAGTAATGGTTTAGCACCAGGAAACTGGCCTGACTCCTACTCTAGCATCGCTGGGTTGGCTCATCTGTGGAAATTCAAACCAGATGATTTAGTGCAATTACTCATGTTCAGGGCTCAAAATTAAGCGTATGCTTCCACTTTGCTGGATAGGACCTTTAAAATTTGCTGCAGTCCTGTGCCTGGTGTTTCCTTTTATTTTTCCAAGCATTACTGTGTATGTGGGAGAACTGGCCTAATCTGTTGTCTCTTTTTACCCTGTGATGTCTGTTTAAAAAGAAACTGAAATGTCTCTTTTTGGTGGTGGAATTTCTCAGAGATAGGTGGAGGTCTGGTGCACAAGCTTTGCTGAGCAGGAGCTGTAGGATTGTGTGGCTGAATAAAGAGCCCTTATAAAACACCTACCCAAGACTAACACCCTGCACCCAGCTCATCTCAGTGCAGTGTGGATAGACATATCCAGAGCTGCTCTGCTTTTGGTCTTGTGCACGTGAGTGGGACAGCAGTGACCAGACTTCTGCTCTGTGGGTTGTGGGCAGCCCACAATGGGTCACTGCAATGAACTGCACCATCTTGTCACTTTGAAACTAAAAAGTGAAGCAAAATAATTTCAAGCATGTTTTGAAGGAAATAAAGTTAATGATATGGAGAGAAAGAAGGAAATGTGACATGGCTCTGCCTGTAGTAGATACAGTGGCTTTCCATAGTACTTTTTGGTTAGGCAGCTGCAGAGGAACAGCTTCAGAGATGGGCTGTTAAGGGTGATCAAGAAGATGAAGAGCTTCTGTCAAGCAGAAAGCTTTGGTAGCGTGGCTGAGCAGAGATATGGTTGCTCTCTCTAAGCCCACAGGGAGGAAGGGAGTTTATGCTGCGATGGCAAAGAGCTGTTGGAGAGAATGAATAGGTATAGACTGGCCATCAATAAATGGGAAACCTCAAGCTATCACAGGAAGGAAGTTCTGGAGCAGCCTCTGTGTAGCAGGAGTGCGAGGTGTGAACTTACTAGTTTTATAACAAAGCTTCTCCTTTTCTGGAAGGGTTTGTCAGACCAGGTTGCTTCCTGCGGTCACAGGAGAGTGGACCCACAGGCACATGGTGCTGAAAGCAGTGATGCTGAAGGTAATTATCTCAAGCACAGTCAGCTCCAACTCCGGCCAGCTGAAGGTTGTTCACATTGCACCAGTTTGCTAGAAGAAGCTGGAGGGTTAGGTTGAGACAGACTGTAGGATGGGGGAGCTTTCTACAGAACAAAGCACCATGCTGGGAGTGGGGAGAAGAAAAGAGGCTTATGTAGCATTTCTGGATATTGTGGGACCAGCAGTTATATACTGGGCTGAGAAAAGAACTGCTGGCACCATCATATTCATGGCTGTAGGTTACTCTTCAGCATCATCAGAAACACTGAAAGGTGTCAGCATGGTCCTCACCAGGGACTGGGTGTAGGTGCTGCCAATTTAATGTCAATACTAATGTCTTTTGAAGAACTTTTCTCTTTTGGCTGTTTGCCCTGCCAGGCTGCCCACATGAGACACTCCAGCAGAGAATGAATGAGGGTTAAAATGCTTGCTGGCTTTCATCTGAAGAAAGAACATATGAAACTTTGGACAGAAAATCATTGCCATTTTAACATCTACTTTTCCCTTTTTCAGTATGTGGTGTGCAGTAGTTGCTAGAAACGTGATGTACATTTTCCAAACCAGCAGCTAGCTCAGCAGGGGCCCTGATTCTCTCTCATTTTGAGGTTTGGGTGACATTTTTGCCCTCTTTCCCAAACTGTACCAACCTGTCTTCCAAAGCACAGGCATTCAGTATGTCATTTTATGTCTCATTATGCTGTCTAATACTTGATAAGCTTCCTGTCTTTTAAAGTATATCTTACATATGCAGTGGAAATTCCCCTCTAGCTTCTGTTCTTAACAAAACAGAGAAAATAAATCTGAAGCAAACTTACAAGCGCCGTATCTGGCATGGCACAAAACAGTTCCATGTTGTATCTTCTGCATTTTTCCCACCTCTCTGAAATTCTCTTACCTACTGACACAGTGAGAACTACATGCTGTGAAAAATCACAGTGTCTATGTTATATATTTCTGACAAGCCCTGGTATTATCCAGGGAACAATCCATTACTTATATATCAAGAGGTGAGAGCATGTGCCTTTAACTCATGTTAACTCACCATGATTTCAAATATAAACATTTGCCACAAGTGGGTAAGTAAAATTGAAGGCATTAGGATTCTGTCGTGTCCAGTTACAGTCAACCTTCCCATTGTAGCTTACTTCTGAAAATAAGAAACAGTGGTTTTTTTTATCCAGTCAGTTTTGGCCGAGCTAAGCAGCTGGGTTGTTGTTGAAATGCTTCAAAGAAATGGCTTTTTTTTTTTTTTTTTCCCAAAATATTTTCATGGGGCGAAATATCTTTCCGGTTTCTTTTTTTTATAGAGGAAAGGGATCTGCTGGCGCGGCTCCCGAGGGGGGCCCGGAAGATGAGCAGGGGGC
>JANIJG010025965.1:0-19619 GCA_024611175.1 Megaceryle torquata
TCTGTTAGTTAGAAGTACTGAACTGAAAAGTAAAATCACTGAACAGAATTAGTTCTGTTCTCACTCAAACCAAGACAACTTGTCAAATGGTATTTGTGTGATTTGAGCCCATCTGTAAGAAGAAATAGTGCAGATCAAATATACCTATACCAGTCTAATAGGACCTCCACAGAAGTAAACCAGGTTCAGGTTGTAATATATCTCATCTCAATTTCCTTGCAGTTAATCTATAAATATTAGTCTTTGGAGAGGCAAGGAACAGGAGATGGAAAATATACAGCAAACAAGAATACATGTGTTTAAGTAATACATGCAAATAATATTTCATAAAAAGCTTTGTATAAACCAGAAACCTATGATTAAGTAGACTAAGTCTTTGAATACTAGCCACTGAGTAATTTCTAAATAGATATTAAACAATTTTTGCACTTCCTGAGGATTATTCACTTAGATTCTGATCAAAGATTTCTATATAGAACATAAGCAAATTTAACATTTGTGCAAAATGGAATCATATATATGTATTTTATATAATTTGTAAAATAAAGACATTTAAATCTGCCAGCTATGATTTGAAAAAAAAATGCAATATGAAATTATAGATTAATATAACTGTAACACATATAAAGCTTTTTCAAAAGCTTTCTGAGCTTAGTAACTGCTCACAGAATGCCTCTCATAAGTGTTTCTATCTACCTTAGTCAAGCAATGTCTGTCAGATCCTCACACATTTTCACAGCACTTAAACTGAGAAAGTGTACAATGAATTATCATATTTTTTTCAGAGTTTCACACAAGGCCAAATGTTCAGTTTAGTTGAACATATATTTTAGCTCCCTGTTTTCCCCATATGCTACATTTTCCAGACCAGACTTGCAAATTGTATTTCTACATTCACGGAAACATCTCCACTGAAGCTTTCTATATTTAAATACAAATTACTTACTTACAGGAATAGAAGCTTTGTCTGGGGTATTTTTCTCTTATGGAGGGCAGGTGACACTATTGCATTGGGCTGTCAGTGGAAGTGGTACTTATCTAAGACCTCAGCTTCTGTGGTCAGCAGTACTGTTATTGCACTGGGGGGGACAAAGGAACTCAGTGAGTGGAACTGCAGATCAAAACCAGAAAGAAAAGCAGGGAAAACAACTTTAATGGAATAATGCCACAGAAGTAAAAGCTAGATGAAAAACTAGGTGGCACAAACAGTGCAAATCACATAGATTCAGTTTTATGTTCTTCCTTTAAATTAAATATCTCAGTAGGAAATGAACAAATAACTTCCTTAAAACCATATGTCCCAAAAAGACCTTAGTCATTCTTTGCCGACTTAATTTTCTCAAGGAATGATGCAGCTCCCAGCTGGTTCATCCACAGCCTGTAATTCAATTTGCTACCTGTGAAAAATGGTTGTACGGAGTCAGGAAACTGAATAGACCCCAGTAAAATCTGTATTAGTCTGTTTTGTTTTTCACATCTGATCCAGAGGTAAGCAGTGGTGGTTCAAATTCAAGCTGATTCTATACTGACATCTCAGCATAACAGGAAAGAAGTTCAGTGACATACATGGGGCACTTGCCATAGTACTCTCCAAAAGTGAAAAGGATCTCTTTTATTGGTATGTTATATTCAGATATGTCAGGGAAGCATTAGTTTTACATTGTTAAAACTTTAACTTTTTTTTTTTTTTTTTTTTTTTAACAGTTTACAGCTGTATGAGCTTTTGCTGTGATAAAAAAAAATATAAGAAACATGAAACATTTAGCCACAGACAACACCTGCTTTTAGCACCCAGTGAGGAATCCAGGGCTCGGAGATGCGCCAAAAACTCAGTGCTCTGGAAAGAAGAGTCAACACCATGTGTGTTTGGCAGCTGCAAGTGTTTTTATGAAGTGAATTTTACTGCTGAGAACCTGTCTTCCAAACACAGGTATTCATACTGAGTGCCTGAAGCACATATTGTGAATTATCCTAATATATGTTCAGCTTGTATGTACATCTTTTTTTCATCAGTTTCACTCCAGCTGACAAGCTTTGAATACTACCATACTAAACCAAACCTGAATAACTTTCCTCACCAAATTCTGTGTATCTGCATAACAGAAATAAGCAAGTTATTGCAGAACTCAAGTTAAATGTAGCTTTTGCCTTTATGGAAAAAACACAACAGCTAAAATTAAAATATATATTTGTTGTCTACAAGACTAATAAGAAATGCAATTGTATCATTAGTCACACACACCATAGGAAAACAAATTCCCCTTCATGCCAAATTGTCACAGGGAATAACAATAATAAACTAAGATCTCTGCTTTGCAGAAAATCATAAAGAGTTAGGGTATATAAAAATCACAAAATCACAAGAACAGTATGGATTGGAAGGACATCTGGTAATGATCTAGACCAACCCCACAGATAAAGCAGTTTTGCCTCAAGCAGGTTGCACAGGAACATGTTCAGGTGGGTTTTGAAAATCTTCAGAGAAGGAGATGCCATGACCTCTCTAGGCAACCTGTGCCAGTGCTCTGTCACACTCAAAGTCAAGAAGTTTTTCCTCATGTTCAGATAGAACTTCCTGTGTTCTAGTTGATGCCCATTGCCCCTAGTCCTATCATTGGTGTGGTGGTTTAGAGTCACTCTCTCTAAGCCCCCTCCCCACTACCTAATAGGAAGGAGAAGAGGCATAAAAATTAAAAAAACCCTGAGGGTTGATATAAGGAGGGTTTAATTCAACAGTGCAAAGGGGAAGCAATAAAAAACAACAACAAATAGCAGTAATCAATCATAGAAGCATACAATCATGGCTGGAGAGGACCTCTAGGATCATCAAGTCCAACCTTCATCCTAACATCTCTCTATGCACTAGACCATAGCCTCAAGTGTTACGTCTACTTGTACAGGGGCACGATCACCTCCCTACTCCTGCTGGTCACACCATTTCTGATACAGGCCAGGATGACGTTGGCCTTCTTGGCCACCTGGGTACACTGCTGGTCATGTTCATCTGGCTGTCAACCAACACTGCTGGGTCCTTTTCCCCCCAAGCAGTTTTCCAGCCACTCCTCCCTAAGCCTATAGTGTTGCATGGGGTTGTTGTGACTGAAGTGCATGACCTGGCATCTGGCTTTGTAAAACCTCATACAATTGACCTCATCCAATCATGCTAGCCTCTCCAAATCCCTCTGCAGAACCTTCCTACCCTCAAGTAGAGTGACACTTGCACTTAATTTCCTTTCATCTGCAAATTTACTGAGGCTGCATTTGATCCCCTAATCCAGGTCATTGATAAAGATATTAAACAAGACTCATCCCAAAACTGAGCCCTGAGGGACACCACTTGAGACTGGTCACCAACTGGATTTAACTCCATTTACCACCACTCTCTGGGCTCAGCCATCCAGGCAATTTCTAACCCATGTTGGCTGGGCCTCCTGTTGTCCTGCACTTGCCTCGTGATTACCCCCAGGATGAACTGTTCCGTAATCTTCTCCAGTACCAAGTTCAGGCTAAGAGGCCTCTAGTTCCCTGGATCCTCCTTCCTGCCCTTCTTTTAGCAAGTCTCCAGTCATCCAGGACCTCCCCAGTTGACCAGGATTGCTGATAAATGATGGAGAGGGGCTTGGCAAGTTCCTCTGCCAGCTCCCTCAGCACTCTTGGGTGCATCCCATCCGGCCCCATAGACTTATGGGTGTCCAATTGATCTAGCAGGTCATTCACTACTATTTCCTGGATTGTGAGGGGATTACTCTGAGCTCCATCTCTATCTTCAAGCTCAGGAGACTGAATACCATGAGGATAACTGGTCTGACTGTTAAAGACTGAGGCAAAGAAGGAATTAAGCACCTCATCCTTTTCCTCATCCTTCGTAACAATGTTCCCCCTTGCATCCAATAAAGGGTGGAAATTCTCCCTGGTCCTTTTTTGTTGTTTATATATTTGTAAAAACACTTTTTATTATCTCTTGCAGCAGTGGCCAGGCTGAATTCTATATGAGTTTTTGCCCCTCTAATGTCCTTTCTACATGACTCAGCTAAATCCCTATACTCTTCTTGTGTATCCCACCCCTTCTTCCAAAGGTGGTAGACTCTCCTCTTTCTCCTAAGTCCCAGCAAAAGCTCCCTGTCATCCAGGCCGGTCATTTTCCCCACCAGTTTGTTTTATGACACCTGAAACAATAGGAGAGTTAATGACCAGAGAAAATGGAGCAATACACACCACCCCACTCCATCCCCTTTCCATGGCCTTGCCCAGCCTTCCCCCTGCTCTTATACACTACACGTCAGTATGCTATTAAATAATGCTTTGTCTAGTTAGGTTGTCTATCTTGATTGTCCCCTGACCCTCCCCAACCCCCTGACTTCTGGCAAAAATTAACTCTACCCTGAACCACTGAAAAGTCTGTCCCCATCATCTTGACTCCCACCTTTTATATATTTATATGCATTGGTAATGTTCTCCTCTCAGTCTTTTCTTCAGGCTAAAGATCCCCAGGTCTTTCAGCCTTTCCTCATAAGGGAGACACTTCAGTCAGTGAACCTGTGTATTAATACACACATAGACACACTGAATGTACATTGAGTATGTATCTGTGGTTATATATATCTGTGTACATACATATTGGATATGAACAGTATAATGGAAGACAACATTCATGGCTACCACTCGATTTGAAAATAACTTGCCTTCTTTTACATAATATTGAAAGTAATCTGTAACTGTTTGGAAAGGATGACAAGTTTCAGAATAGCAGATGTGGTCAGCTGTGGCTGAAGCATGTACTTCAAACTCCATGTGAATTGATCTAGCCCACAAACTTTTTTACTACCCAGAGGTTGGAGCTTTTAGTACTTCCTTTAATAATGAGGCCACAAATACTGTTATTCCTTTGACAATTTAATGATAGGTTTTTATCGTGGTCTTTGTGATATCAGCTAGAGTAACTCAGTAGGGTGTTTTAACACCATTTTATGGTGTTTATAAAGCTACAGATGCAGAATTGCAAATTTCACAGAAGTTACTTTGCTTTATTATGTTTGACCTATTGGATTTAACAAATATATTGTTCATGAACATTCAATGCAGTACCAAAAAACCTTAGTTAGCATCCCTGTGAGGTACCAATAATCATTTTCAAAGGCTTAACTTCAGCTGTTGTTAATTTGACACCCAAAGGGACTCTCTGAAAGTACATACAGTTGTATAGATTAAATTTTATGGAATCATAGAATCGTTTTGATTGGAAGACACCTTTCAGATCGTCAAGTCCAACTGTTATGTGTCATTGCTGAACTTAATGGAGTTGTGCATATAAGTCAGTGGTGATCTCGGCTCACATCCATAAATACCTTGAGATTAGATAATCTGTGGAGACATCACATCAGATATAAATGCTTACCTCCCCATTAAAGGAAGACAACAACTTGAAAGTAGAAAGCTTCATTAAGGGGGGATACTGGTGTTTATTTTTGATTATGAATGGCACTGGGAAGGAATGCTGGTCAGTCAAGTACTGTTAGGTAAACTATCAAGTCAAGAAGTAGACACTGAGAGGCATGAGAAATCAAAAGAAATTGATTGTATTTAATTGTAACCAATCCTTTCCTTCCTTTATTAAAAAAAAAAATAAATTCAAAGTGAATATTCTCATTAGAAGAGATATTTCCTATAGATAATTACTTCTATATCAATATAATATCAGGTAGCATCTTGTGTTCATGCATAAGCATTGCTTTGTGGTTTATTTCTGCATATTATGAGTATCTACATTGTTGCGTGGGTTGATATTTCCAAAGTTCATGCTATCCATGTTTGAGTTAAACCCACCAGTGTAGGTGGCCTGGGCCACAAAACCATTTTACAGCAGACCAAAAAGCTATCAGCATGCTCAGTACCAGAATCCCGAGTGACATGCATGCAGAGTCTAACATGTTAGAAAGTAAAGCCTGTGTAGAATACTAGAAACATTTATTTACTTAAGAAATTAAAAATGCCCACTCCCAAGTATTTATTCTTTATTTTAGAAGCTAGTAAAGTTTACATATACAATTATCTACTTTTAAGAAAAGTTCTACATTTTCATGTGCTAAAATGCACATTTTTAAGTGATTGAGATTTTTTTTTTCACTTAACATTAGTATTAAAAATTTGCAAAAGTTGCGGCTTCTTTAAGCCACCTTAAGCTATCACTTTTTTTCTTGATTTCTCTCAGTATCATAGATTCTTACTTCTACTATTCTTGATTATATGGCATAAACTACTCATGTGAGAAACTTGGGAATATTAAAAACCATCACTTTTTACATCACTGTTTAATTTACATTTCTATAGGGTGTATATATATACTATGAGGACAATGCATATGTACTTGCAGATGCATGTACAAAACCACATATATATAATCATTATATTCTTTGAGTACAAACTGCTGAGGACTTTTTAGAGAACATGGAATTTATTTGTTGTTTTGTCTCCCTTTAATGTAAGTGAAAAATCTGATCTAAAATAGGAATTACCCAAATCCTTCAGATTCACAGAGAAAAAACAGCTGCATGCTGCTGTCAATAATGCTGTTTAGCACAGTCTTCCAGGACTGCATGCTATGTGTTAATAGGTTAATGATTAATTCAACCTCCTCCGAATTACTGTAATCTTGTGATAAGCAAATTTATGTACATGATGTTTTCCTTTCAAAAGGAAGCTGTCCACATTATATCTTGTGTCAAAGGCTTATTCTCTTAAAACAGTAAGGGGCTCAGTGAAGAAAATGAAAGGCTCATGATTCATTTTAAAGCAATTGTTTTGAGTTCTGTTGTGAAAATACTAGCATTCTTTCTTTCAATGGATATACTGTCAGGAAGAGCACAGAGAATTACCACCCTTCCCAGAAATCCCTCTTCAGGCTCAGTGCACTGTTTTTGGTAATTTCTGTTTTGGTAACAGCTGTTTTGGCATGTTTTTAGGTCATATATATTCTGCTGAACTTGTGTTATCCAATATTCACATAATCAATACGAAACATTAGCACATACATAGAAGATACATGTAAGGTGTGATCCTACTGAACTTTTTAATTGCCACAATTCCTAAATCTGCCCTTTAATCCTCTCCAGATGTTCAGATAAATAAGACTGCTACCTACATGGAACAACAATGACATTTTGAGCACACTATGATAAAGGTCTTGTAAATCAAATCATGATGTAATTATCCTTTATCACTCAAGTCACCTTCATAATTTACCTACACTTTTAAGAAATAGCTAGTGTAGTCTAGGACTGCAAACATTTAAACAAAGAAAGGGGGTTTGTGTGTGCAGTTCTTGGTAAGAACTAGCCTCTCTTTGCCAAGGAAGCAGTGTGCTAATCTATTGCATCAGAGAACTTATTATTCACAGATGTTTATTTACCGACAAAGGTCTTGAACTAGCTCCTCTGAAGTCAATTGGACTTTATCTTCTGAATGGAAACAGTGGGTCTGGCAGCTAAATTAATCTGAAAGTGCTGTTCCTGCTTTGACATTGAGGTCAAGAATTGGTAGGCCTAATTGCAATAAACTGCAGTAAAAGTCTCTTAAGGATTCCTAGTGTATATTAACTGTGTGCTATTATGAACTTCTTGCAGAGTTGAGTAATACATTTGGAAAGTAGTCTTACAAATATTTATTGAATTATTTTTAAAATAATGTTTTTTGTCAGAATCAAGTTAAAGAAAGTATTCCTTAAATTATACGGTGATCAGATTACTGAGTTCTATTAGAAATTATTTGTATATGACATCTACAGGAGTATCGGCTGAATACATCACCAGTATTATTAGAAATTTATTCAAATTGAATAATTAAGGTTTAAAACTTAAAATCAACCTTATCTCATTATTTTAAGTGTCCATTCTTTGTGAATTCATTCAGCATTATTGCAAGATTTATATGGTTCATAGGAAAAACTAAGCAAAGATATGAAGAATGAATTTAATTTGTTGCACTATAAAATGTTACCGTGGAATAATAAAACTCCGAACGGCATTAATATACTGCACATCACATTTAAAAACAAAAACAAAACACCCTCACAAATTTTTCTTTTTTTAATGAAAACCTGATGCAAATATGACTTTAAAGCCTATTAAATGAATAACAATAGAGCTCATTTCCCTTAATTAAGTGTATGGTATCACAAGAAATATGCAGATGAAGAAGTACATGAAAGATAAACTCTTTCATACACTTACTGACTGATGGTCAGGGAACAGAAGAACTAAGATGTGATCAAGACCCCCCTTTGCTTATTTCAGAGTAATTTTTACTTAGAAATTCACAAAACAGGATTTTGCTTTTCAGCAGCTTTAGTAATGTCATAATCTTCAGCATCCCTTACAGCTTTGATAACAGGTTGTGGGATTTTTGTTTGTTTGTTTGTTTTTTGAGAGGTCATTATCAGGGTAGAATGTTATGTACACAGGAAAGTTATCTTTGTTAGTACAACACTATATGGTTCAGAAGGACTGTACAGCAGCTTTGGTTGAGGCCAACACCAGTCTATTTCTTGGATCATAAATGACTTGCCATTTAAAAACCATGTGAAGCCCACATACACAAAACTTGGTGAAAAAAACATAAGTAAAGAATACCTTTAAGAAATTTCAGTTTGGAAAATACTGTTTCCTGTCATCTGAATCTAACAATATCCATAGCGATATTAACACATTAATACACAATATGCATATATTTTTATTTTCAAATACATTTTCTAGTTTTGAGTCACTGTATTTAGAATGATGATTTTAGAATATTGTACGCATGACATACAGAGAAATAGATTTTAGATATAAGATATAAAGTTGCTTATAAATATTTTCATTCCTTTTAGCAACACTATCCCAAATACTAATTGTGGACAAGCTGATTTTTACTCATAAATAATTGATAATTTTCTCTGAAGCTCAAAGATTATAATCAATTTTAATTTTAATAATACATTAGATATGATATAGTAAGTACAACAAAGAGCCAGATTTGGTGGAATAAGCAAACTTATATAGGCAAAGATGCTAACCAGACCAGCTGACTTATATTACTAACAGTTAAATGTGAATTGGATTTTTAATGCTAAAATATATTATTTTCTTAACTGGTTATTAATGACAAAAAAGAAGATACTAAAGTATATGAACTATGGAACGTTAAGTCTTTAATAACATCCCATTTCCTCATTTTTGCGATTCAAATGAGAGTTTTATAAGAAAAAAGCTCCACTTATTTTGATATTTTAGAATGATATTAACTATCATTAGAGATGATAGTTAAAGGGTAGGTAAAAAAGCTGCTTAAGATAGATTGATGTTGTGACTGTGGCTGTTGCTGTGGATATTGTTGCCACAGAAACACTCCAGTTCCACTTCCTTAAAGAAATACTGTGGACAAATTAATGATCAGAAATGTAGAAATAAGTTCTGGAGTAAAAAAATGAAGCACCAGTAAGCCCAAACATATAGCATTATAGTTTTGTTTGGAAAGTTGGTGGTGATCCTTCTGGTCAGCATGGCTGAGATTTTCTTTTACCCCGAGATCCCAAAATGTACATGTATATTTGTGAGTTAAGCATTTCAATTCCCAACAGTGCTAGAGGAAACGAAGTTCATGTAGTAAACATATTCTAGGGAGTTTTTAATCTATAACCTATCAGGCACATAATAGTAGGGAGAGTGTCCTCCTGACAGTGGAGTTGGCCTACCCTTTTCTTGTTTACCAGTTTGGATACATTTTCTTTGAGACAATTTGATCTATTTCCTATTTCAGACCAATTTGTCAGATTCCCTGGATAGTAATTGACATTTTCCATGTAATAGTTCCATCTTTCCACCCTAAAATTTGCTGAGTTTAAAAACTAATTTATGAAACAAGATGATCTGGATGTTTATTACCTTGAGCAACTCTGAGACTCACCCTCCATACAATAGTAATGCTGGCTTGCAATATTTATAACAACAACCCTGGTCCTCTGTGCATCTCTTCTACCTAGAAATTAGACACATTTACACATGCATTTTTAATCTTCGATACATGCTCACATATAAGAAGAGTCAAATAGAGCCAAATTAATTTTTACTTCATCTATTCAGCATAACTTGTGTATTTCCATTAGCTTCTATATTGGACATTTTCTTTATAAACACTATTATCATAAAAATTCCATTGAAATTACAGTTGAATTTGCAGGTCCATAAAATAATATTGCTATATGTTGAGAGCTACTTTATTGTCTTTAGAAATAAATAAGCCTCTCATTTTCTGTTGACAAATAAGCCACAAAAAATTATTTTTTTAAGTACAATCTAAGTCTATTTATGATACATTTTGTTGCTAAGATATGAAGTCAGCATTCTTGTTCTGCTTGGATTGGTTTGCATTTGCTACATGAATTGTATAGGCAAAAAAAGGGTAAAAAGCTCTTTACTATCCATAATTTCAGGAAAGGCTTAGAGACCTGGGGCTGTTTAACCTGGAGGAGAGAAGGCTCAGAGGAGATCTTATCAGTGTTTATAAATATTTGAAGGGTGGGTGTCAAGAGGGTGGGACCATTGTCTTTACAGTGGTGCCCAGTGATAGGACAAGGGGCAATGGGCACAAACTGACACACAGAACATTCCACATCAACATCAGGAAAAAATCCTTTCCGGTGAGAGTGACAGAGCCCTGGAACAGGCTGCTCAGAGAGTTTGTGGAGTCTCCTTCTCTAAAGGCATTAAAAATCCACCTGGATGTGTTCCTGTGCGGCCTGCCCTAGGTGATCCTGCTCTAGCAGTATGGTTGGACTCAATCTCTAGACGTCCCTTCCAGCCCTTACCATTCTGTGATTCTGTGATTCTGTGATTCTGTGATTCTGTGATTCTGTGATTCTGTGATTCTGTGATTCTGTGCTTATCAGTGGATGGCAAACAGTACCAGGAATTATTCAGCCCACTAAAATAGACACCATTGCAAAGAAGTACTGCACAGAAGATTCAAAAGATTCATTGTGCTCTTGTCTTAGGTGTGTGATGAAAAGTCCCTTATGTCCAACTGTGCTGGTAACCTCCTTTGCATGCAGAGATGCTCCTGAGTATCTAGTAGCCACATATGTTGTGCTATCTCTAAATGGCTATTGAGATGGGCTACAAAGGATATTGTCAGGATGGAGGTAGGAGGAAAGGAAGGATTGTTAAAGCTATACTGGGCATAGGAAGGCTTAGTCTCAGTAAAACCCTTTATGTATTCACCAGGTCTCTATGCCAGATTTACTGAGCTGATTTACCTTAAAGCTGTGCTCACAGGACAGCAAGGCTTCTGTAGCAGGAGTGGACCACATGGTTAAAAAACAGTGTTAGCAGTTTAGGACCTTTACATGCAAATGGATAGACTGGCTTAATAACATCAGCAGAGAGCTCAGCCATTTCAGTTCACATGGAATTTGGTCTGTAAAGTTTGTGAACAAATCAAGAGAAGAACAGGGAGAGGGCAAGCCTACAAAGACCAGTGAAAGCATAGACTATGATCAATGTTCTAAATATGTATCAATGGTCTATATTTTTCTTCTACTTGGGAACACTCTAATCCTGTCTTATCCATAAAAATAATTAAATTCTATAAAAATAGATTACAAATTCTGCTAATAAAAAGTACTTTAGAACCATTTAAATATTATTTAATTCTGGCTTCCAGAAAAGGACATTACCTTCTCAGTCAACAGTAGTACTTCCAACAGAGGTCTTTTGCAGAACAGGATTATCCACATACTGCCTTGTTTATTTTGAATAATGGAAAAGGATCATAGCTCAAGGTGTTATGTCTTCAGACGTCACCTGTGTAATCTATATTTACAGTGCTAAACTTCCGTATTTATTTTGCTGCTCACCTGCTGAACTTGCCTCCTGCAAGGTAGTATATTGATGATGAAGTCTATTTTCAGAAAGTTAACCTGTCCTCCATTTATCTGTTGATAAAATTATGACAAATTTTAACTAATTTTTAAGTCATAAAATCTTACAACTTCACATGTCCCGAATGTTTTTTGTTTAAAGATATTCTTTTCATGCAACTATACGAAGGATAAAAAAATTATGAATATACTTTTTTTAATATTTTTTTTTGTCTTCTTCTTTATGTCTTTGTAACAGTGCTAAATGAAGCAGAGATACATTCAAACAGAAAACAATATTTTTTGCACGATTAGATATCAGAAGATTTATCATCGGAGATAGAGGTGACCTGCAACAAAGTCTTGTAGAGAGTTTAGAATTATTTCAAGGAGAAAGGGAGGAAGAATTCCCATTGTTTGGGGTTTTTTTTCTCCTCTTAGGAATCAGAGTTTGCTAAGGAATTTTTAAACACGGAAAAGAAGGGAAACTGATAAAGAATGTAATCTCCTGAGAAAGCAATTCATAGTTCAATAAATACGATTGTTTCAGATTTTTGCAATTATTTCTATCATGTCATTTTCAAGCTTCCTTGAATAAAGTTTCTCTAGTCAAATTAGGATTGTCAGGAATCTGAAGCTGAATTCAAATGTGTGTTGACTCTAGGGCTTTTGTTTTGATCCCAAAACTAGAATCCACACAGCAAAGTACTTAATTCTGTTGCCATTGCTATAATCAGGCTTTATTGATTAGGTCTATTATTCTGCAACTCTTCTCAAGATCAAGGCTTTTTTTCAGTTTCTGTTATCAAGAGCAGTGTTGTTTTTTTGTTTTGTTTTATTTTGTTTTTTCAATGCTTACTAGCTTAAGAACTGTTAAAGTCTTAGCTGCTTTTTCTTCAGTTAGAATTTCATACACATAGGTGTTTGTTAGTTTGTTGGGTGGTGGAATTTTTTTTTAATAATGCAGAGGGACATGCAGACCTCTCAAGATCTGGTTAAAATTTCATTCGTTTAGCAAGATATGCAGCCACTTCAATACATTTCACCTCAATGGGGACAGCAGTGCATTGTTTCTTTTCTAATGTGAGACTCTGCTTGACATGTTGTGTCACACACTGCCCTAGATATTCCAGGAATCCATTCACCTTCAAAAACCAGACAATTATTAAAAATTTTTCATTGTGTGTATTCAAATTCAAAATTTTTTTATATATCTGTGGCTAGGAAGTAAGCAATAGGTGTTTTCTCCACATCTAGATAAACCTACCAGGATTCTTAATGAGCAGCAGTGCATAATGAGAATTCCAGAGGTTTCAGAACTTTAAGACATCAATTAAGCTACATTTCTGAAGCTTTTATTTTTCAAGTCACTGATTTGATGCACAAACACTTTCCCTTCTTTTTTATCAGAGTTCAATTGTGCTGAGCAGAATATTAATACTGATCTCTCTCAGAGCTTAAAAAAATGCTTAAAGAATATTTATGCTGCTTGGTGTAAAAATGCATACCTAAATTATCAGCTCACTGTTACACTTTCACTTGTTTTAAAAATAAACACTGAAGCAATTAAAAAACAACAAAGAAACTGACAATAGCATCTAAACAGATGGACTACACCTAAAGGAAACACTTCCACTATGTATTTGAAACACAATACAGGTAAGTAAGATCAAATATTTAAGTTGTAATTAATTCTAGGTTTTGCAGCTGTTAAAACTATAATTGCATATTAATAAACCCAAGTGGCTTTAGAGTTGATTAAACTTTAGAGTTGTTATTTTTTGTTATAAAGGCATCTTCTTTCCAGGACCAAGTTAAGTTTTTTTTTTTGAGTTTGGTCATGAAATTAACCAAATGCTAAGAAAAGAATACAACCTAGACTGATAAATTCTTGTCTATAAGTTCTAACAAAAACACCATTACATAAAAGTGATAAGTCCTCTAAGCATAGATGTATAAAACACCCAAGATGTCTTTT
Organism: Megaceryle torquata; assembly: GCA_024611175.1. NCBI lineage: Eukaryota > Metazoa > Chordata > Aves > Coraciiformes > Cerylidae > Megaceryle > Megaceryle torquata. The sequence continues at coordinate 13,869 of JANIJG010025965.1, forward strand.
ACTATTTTGTGAACTAGTTAGAACAATCTTCCCATAGTTTAATAGATAGATATATCAATGGGTACCAAAATTAATGAAGCCTGGTATGCAAATAATTTAAGTCCCATGATTGATTGGATTTTGTATCTAACAACAACAGATTTGTAAATGACACCTTTTCTTGGGTAAAGCCCTTACATATTCTAATTTCCAGACAGGTGTTTGCAGGATAAGAAAGAATGAATCACCACCCCTTTCCTTTCCATAGAGAAACTGAAGTGTCCCTTTTTCCTGGACACCTATTTTCACAAATTTTCTGGGAGACTGACCATCTATGGCTACCTAATGCAACCTGCAGCTATACGGTATCAATTATTCCTGTTTATCCAGTTTCAATTTCAGTATCAAACATAGTCAAACAAACATTGCAAGAATGGGAGTTTTTTGTAGTAAAACAAGTGGCAATAATATTATAACTATATTATATAAAATGATGCAATAAATAAAAAATAAAATCAGTTCACATGAAAAAGGTATTACAGTTTTTGCTAAAAATGTGAAAAACAATCCAGGTCAAAAGGGAAAGATCAAGGTTGGAATTAATACCTACTGCTTATTGTCTCTTTCCAAAGGAACAGGTAAGTTCTACACTATATTGGAAGGTATTTTTTGGTAAGGTTGTTTGTTGTTTTATTTTTTTTTTAAGAAATCTATTTTCAGCACTGAGCAAATGCTTGGTGCAAACTTTGGAATAGAAAATTAAATAACTGAGCATGAAATGAAACTAGGTTTCTAGTTTCCTTTCATTTCTAATTTAGTTTTCATTTCTTTGGGGAGAATGAGGGCATTGGTTGGATGTTTTCAAATTAAGTTCACTTTGTATACATTTATTATTTGAATTTTTAAGATATAAATTTAAAAGTACAGATTATTCTTCAGTTAATAGTGACTAAGCTTGGACTAGTCTGTACTACAGTCTGTTTAGCAGGAAAATAAAGATTTTCCTTGTACAAAAGTCTTAGATCATTTTGCTAAAGTTTCAATAATTCACTCTGGGACATTTTTTTTCTCTTAGAAAAATATTACAACAACAACCTGATTTTTTTTTTTTCCATTTCTATTGTTGTCAAAAAAGACTCGATCATGGTTTATTTAGATGTGAGGTGTCTTCAAAGCATCGGCTTTTGAAAGTGAAATAATAAAACCAAATGTTTGGACTTTAAGTCAAATCCTGCAACTAACCTTATTAGAAATCTGTCAATATGCAGAGCACTGCATTGGTTTTATACTCAGTCTGTGAGAGTTGTACAAAATCAGGCAATTTTGTGATCAAGTATACATTAGCAAACTTTATGGTGTCACTGAGGCCAATTTGTAAAGGAAAATATTTTGTATTGGGAGACCCAAGATCTGTTTCACTTGTGTTTTTATGTGTCTCTAGCTTGGACTAACCCTAACCTGTTGAGAATGTCCATTAGTGGCAAACTTCTTGAGCTCATCTCCCAGTTTAGTTTCATCCAAAATAATTATATTTGCATGTTCCACAGTGTGACCCAAAGCACACTAAATGGAGACAGTTGAGAGATCAGCTTCAGAGGTGTAATTCCCAACCTTAAATCTTAAAGTGCTAGCCTAGATGTGCTCTCTGGCAAAACATACATTTTGTTCATGTTCTTCTAGCATTATATATTGTTACTCAGGTGTCTGGGAAGCTGCCAAATAATTTATTATTATTATTTATTTATTTATTTATTTTCCTGAAAAGAATCTGAGTAGAATTAGAAACAATAGAAAGAACCTTTCAGAGGAAATGAAAGAAAAGTCCAAAATCTTATGGAAATGACACCACCATTTCAATTCAGTGGTTCATCTAGTTCCAGTGTTGTACATCTGACAATGACCAGAACTTGAGCTCTCTGCTCACCTTATTAGTGAGGATAAGCCTCTGTCTTGTTTGTCTTGTAAAACTGTTTCTATTTTGAATATTTATTCAAAGTGGGGTTTTTTTCCAAAATCTCATACCTGGGTTTCGACATTAACTTGTAGCAGTAAAAGCTTTACATGTTTTTCTTAAAGGCAGTCTATTACTGATGAAGAGAAAATAATTTGTTTGGGTTTCACTTTTGTTGAATATGTCTTATCCTTGAGAGAATAACAAATAGGAAAGTAATTCTTTGTGTTCCTTTCATTTCTCTTTCATAACCAAACTACTTCTCCATTTCTCTCTTTTATTAGCAAAATTTCTATTTCATGAACATATGCAAACAAGCTTACATGCTATTTGTACAGCTGTAATCTCTGAGAAGAGACATCTAAGTGAAATGTGAATTTTAAATGCTGCATTTCTGCTATCAGAAAACCAGCATTTTAAGAAACAGTTAAAGGTAGATTTTCCAAGTGGAATTTGGAAATTAATTTTAAACTTCAGGACTTTTTCATGGAACCAGAGTAACTCAAAATCAAATAAACACAATTTTGGACCATAATAAATATATTCATATTTTTTAAAAGATACATTTAATAATTTTATTTAAGAATATCTTCACCAAAATGTAGGACTTCTGGATCCAAGATCAAAAGAGTTAAGTTTCTTTCTTGTATTAACCTTTTTCAGGTATAAAAATCCTTTGAAATTCAAATGAAGAAAATATTTATTTTTTAAAAAAACCTGATGTAATACTGTTAATAATTTTATTTTACTGATAAAGTACATTTGCATGCACAAAAAATGGATAAATGATAGAGCAAAGAAATGTGTAGTTCCATTGTGTTAGTCATTCACCAGTGGTAATAAGAAGTAATACCATACCTAATTTAATTAAACTAAATGTTGTTATCTTAATTTATCTAGCTATTGCAATTTAATTACTGTTAAATTAGTATCATTATTTAATTAAAATTGAGACTAATTAATAGTTTCAGTTGTTGTTTCTATGAAAGATGTTATTTTTCATGGAAAAAGCACAAAACCTTTTATGAGGTAAAGAAACCACTTACAACATTGCCTTAGGAGCATTTCCTGCCAATTAAAGCATTCACAATACTATGAAAACATTATGTTAAACAGAAAGTAGAATTGTTCCCTGCATTTCACCCCATGATACACACAGAGAAAGATGAAGAGAGAACAAGCATTGGCACTGAATTTACTCTCATGCAATCTTCCCACTCCATCACATTTCATATCTCTTAGTGCTTACCAGGTCTTACCATGCAGGTGCTGGGGAAAGGATAAAGGCTTTGTTCACTGCTGCAGATTTCATCAAGGCCATAAGAAAGAGTGTGAAAAAGATGACACCCGATTTTGCCATAGTTCAATATTGGAAACCTCCTGATAAGTTTCTGGTTCCAAAAGAGGGATATCATGAATCCCAGGACTTTTTCCTGACAAGAAAAGTTATGCTTCACCAGAGTTGAGGAACTAGTGGGGTCATTACAAAGCTGACCCAGAAACTGATTTTATTAGAAATTTCTCAGGATAGATGATTGAAAGGTTGGGGAGAAAGAGAAGACTAAGATGAAAATTCAGTCTTCATCAGCTTTTCTTCCTGATTTTCAGGTATGGAAATTTTAAGACAGTTTTGAAAGAAACTCACTATGAGAGAAAATAAGCAAAAAATTCTCTGTCTCAAGAGCAGGCTTAAAAAAAAAAAAACCTCTAAAAATCTAAACTCACTTGACAGTGTCATGGTGGTTCTTTTGTAAAGTGACATTTCTTTGATGTACATCAGATGGAGCAATATAGACATATGAGAAAATTAGTTTCATATCATTCATTGATGAAATTAATACTTACATTCTGAAAACTCCAGTAGCTTGTTGTGAAATCCATTTATAATTTTTCCTGTCTAATTTTGTTGGTTGTGGGGTCTTTTTTGTTTCTATTCTATTACTTTAAAGTTTTATTACAATGATGAGAAATGAGAATTATATACATTCTGGATACGAAATTGAAGTACCTATTTGCTGTTTTGCGGGTGAACTCCCAGCTCTTGGAGACCTGGATTTCCTTATCTTGTGTGATCAGCACCTCTGATGTATCAGTGAATCTAGAATGCAATGCAAACAATTGTAATGCATTATACTAGTTTGGTCAAACTGAATGATATAACCATAAAGATATAAGCTATTCCTCAACATCCAGACTTTCTAAGGATTTTATGAACTCTCAGAGTCTTACCTAGCTGGTTATGAGGCATAAAGAGGATGTTTACCATCATTTTCAGTAGGATTGTATTTCCTAACTGCCTTTTTTTTTTTTTTTTTGGACCTTCTTATTTCTGTGGGAAATATGAAGGTACAGTGTCTGTCTATGAGGAAGATATAACATCACAGATTCTTCTGACATCACAAGGGCTGGAAAAGGATCTTCTTGCAGGAGTTAACAGCCCTCATTGAGAGGGCTTTAAACTAGAATTGAAGGGGGAGGGGGACAAACCCAGGACTGCTAAAGATGGGGGGACATACTGATATTTGAGGTGATATCCATGCCTCAGATCAAGTGCATGTATGCCAATGCCCATAGCATGGACAATAAACAGAAGGAGTTAGAAACTATTGTGCACCAGGGAAACCATGATATAATTGCCATCATGGAAATGTGGTGGGATGATTTGCATTGGTTGGAGTGCCTCAATGGATGGCTGCAGGCTCTTTAGAAGGCATAGACAAGGAAAGAGAGGTGGATGGGTAGTGTTATATATTAAGTAGTGTTTGACTGTCTTGAATTCAATGTTAGACACACCAAGGTGGAAAGTCTATGGACAAGGATGAAGGGGAAGGCCAATGAGGCTGATATCCTGGTGGGAGTCTGCTACAGACCACCTGACCAGGATAAAGACACTGATGAGATATTCTTTCAACACTTGGAGATGCCTTGCATTCACTAGCACTTGATCTCATGAGAGACTTCAACCTACCAGATATCTGCTGGAAGTATAACACAACAGAAAGGGGGCAGCCCAAGAGGTTTCTGTAATGTGTGGATGATGATTTTGTGTTACAGCTGGTAGCAAGCCTACCAGGGGTAGTGCCCTGATAGACCTACTCTTTATGAACAGGGAAGGGTTGCTGGAAGATGTGGCGGACGGAGGTTGTCTGGGGCATAGTGACCACGATGTGTTAGAATTTTCAATTATGTGGTGAAGATAGTAGGGCTGTCAGTAAAGCCTCTACCTTGGACTTCCAGAGGGATAACTTTGGTCTACTCAGGACACTGGTTCAGAGAGTCCCTTGGGAAGCAGCCCTGAAAAGCAAAGGGACCTGAGAAGGCTGGACTGACTTTAAGAATGAAATTATGAAGGCTCAGGAACAGGCTGTCCCTACATGCTGAAAAATGAGCTGGTGGGGTAGAAGACCAGCCTCGTTGAGCAGGGAGCTTTTGCAGGAACTCAGAAGAAAAAAAAAGAGCGTATCAACTTTGGAAGAAGGGACAGGTGAACATGGAAGTGTTTAAGGGCATTGCAAGGTCATGTAGAAAGAGAGTAAGAGATGCAAAGCCTCAGTTGGAACTTAATTTGGCCAATTCTGCCAAGGATAATAAAAATTGTTTTTATAAATATATTAATAACAAAAGGAGGGCCAGGGAAAATCGCCATTCTTTACTGGATGAAGGGGGGAACATAGTAATGAAATACAAGGAAAAGGCCGAGGTGCTCAATGTCTTCTTTGCCTCAGTCTTTAACAAAAAGACTGACTATCCTCAGGGCAACTGGGCTCCCGAGTTGATAGTTGGGGATGAGGAGCAGAATATCCCTCCTGAAATTCAGGCGG
>JANIJG010025965.1:20138-32861 GCA_024611175.1 Megaceryle torquata
CTGAAGATGGTGTCTTTCATAGACTGGTAGTCTTTTAAATACAGAATATTTTACCAGAGACTTTTATAGCAAAGGAACATTAAATTTTGTCTATATGAATATTATAAATATTTATATATATGCATACTTATTTGCATTTGTAGCCCATGTAAAGCCAACATCTTAGTATGTTAAGGAAAGCCTGACTTCATACTTCAAGTACATCATGCACATCATCATGTAAAGTTATGTAAGAACTCTTCTACAGTACCACTTTAGTACTTGAGAATCTGTTACTGCAATGATAAAATTACAATGAAATTAAGAGCTTTCAATGATTGTGTGATCTAACAGGATACATGATATGTATAATAGTGGAGAATGAAACCCTTTAATCTGTAAATTTAATCAGTAAAATTTCTTTTCTAAAATGAGAAGAGAATATTGGGGGTTAAAATGAAATTAAAATGAAAAAGACAATGCAGCTAGTGGGAGACAAAAAATAATTAAATAAATAGCAAGGGCAAAGAATATAGTAAAATAGATAGACAAGTACCTGTAAAACTGCTGCCTACACAGTACATTGCAAATTACAAGTCATGGTCTATAGACAAAGCATTTTCAACAGCAGAGTTATCAAAAGGACTTAGTCCAAAGCTTTTAAAAGCCATTTTAACATTTTATGAAAATAGAAGAAAAGAAAAAAAAAATGTTTGAAAGGAATCACAAGTCAAAGTCATCAAAATACACAGAAATAACATCAGCAGTGGAGCAGAAGCTACTCAGAGGATGCAGGGATGAGCATTGCAGAATGAAATGTTAACATCTAAAGTGAAAAATTAGGGACAAAATGACTCAAACTAGCAGACACACCCTTTACACATCATGCATGAGATCATATTATATATGAAGATCTAACAGTATATGGCAATTTTGTGGTAATGTGCTTGTACTTCCAGAGAGATTCTTGAAAGACAAACATATCAGCACTCCTTAAGAGTTCAGCCTTAAAGTTTTAAAGAGTTTTATGATTGAGAAGACATGATTTTGAATATTAAGAAGATGGGAGTTGTGGTGAGTCAACCTTGTCTGGATGCCAGGTGCCCATCAAGCCATTCTATCACTACTCTCCTGAGCAGAACATGGTGGTGAGGAAATAACAGTAAAAAAAAAGTTGTGGGTCAATATTAAGGCAGTTTAATAAAGAAAAAAAAAAAAGGTCATGTATGGAATCAAAGGAAAACAAAAGATTTATTTTTTTTTCTCCAATCAGCAGGCAATATCCAGGAAGCAGGGTTTCAGTATGCATAGCAGTCACTCTAGAAGACAAATGTCATAAAAATGAATGATCCTCACTCCTTCTCCTTTCTCTTAGGTTTTATTGCTGAGCAGATATCATTACAGTATGGAATATACCTTTGGTCAATTTGAGTCAGTTGTCCTATGTCCCCTCCCAAGGTCTTGCCCACACCTCAACATAGTCTTAAGGGCGGAATGTTGGAAGAGACAGCAGTAGCCAAAACACTGGTGTGCTGGGGGAGAATGGACTTCGGCAACTCCATGGGAGTTATAAAGTGAAGACCTTTATTACCAGTACATCCCTTGGTTATATAGAGCAAGCTTCACTGATCATGCACACCAACATCAGTGATGATTGGATACATGCGATAGCCCACGCACTGTTCACGCGCTTAAAACTACTACATGATTGGCTGTCATCTAACTCACCCAGTACCCCCCATGTCCTGTTTTTCTCTACTTTGCTCTGCTTTATCTTCTTGCTTCATTACCTTTTCTCCACCATTCTTCTTCCTTTGCGCTCTTTCTATGGTTCAAGGACAGCTCCTGATAAGCATCTGTTTTCTTCCAACCAAGATCCCACACTGGTGTGTTATCAACAACTTTCTAGCTACTACCAGTAAAAGCACAGCACTATGAGGGCTGCCACGGGGAAAATTAACTCCATCTCAGACAGACCTAATACAAAATACATAACCATACCACTAAATTGAATGCCTGGAATGAATGTCATTGTCAGGCCAGCTAACACAGAATGGCCTGTGTCCATAGTATTAAACCTCTTATTTCTTGGAGCACAGTAATTGGATGCAAATGATTATTGGACATTACTCCTGAGTTGTATTTAAGAACTCAGGAAATGGAAGGATATGTGTTGACCTGGGCCAAAACTATTTTATAGGCTGCTCTTACATTTCAAAAATATGGGAGATCACAAGCCAGTGTATTCCTGTCAGGCTTAATCTTGTTAGTGTAAACACATTCATAAATTTCCAGAATGTGAAAATGGATTATAAAGACAAATCACTAACATATACTACATCAACAGACTATCCCTTATACAGGGAGTTTTAAGATCCATGAGCACTGAGAGAAAGCACACTTTAAGAACCAGTTTTGCATTTTCTTTCTAGATCTTATTCTTTCTCTATTTGACAGAAATTGACTTCTCTGCAATGCAGTAGGAAACAGAAAATTATTTTACCCTTTAGACAGCTAGACAAGGCCTTTCCAGAGACTTCTTAGAGTGACTTTACTGAACCACTGCTGATAAGCTTCTCACAGTGGCTTTCAAGCTCTTGAGCAGTCATCTCTGTCAACTCCAACTTGTTTAACTATTGCCAGAAAAACAGCCAGCCTTAGCTGATTTGTTTTTAGCCCCTCTGTAGCTAGATACGTTATGGAAGTATACAGTACTATTTTAAATTATACAGCTACTCTTTCAATATGTTTCCGATGGCTACAAACACAGACCAAAACAAAGTCAAGATGAAAATCACTGGTTTTTTTCCTTTTAGTGTTTGTAAAAGGGAAGTATAAAGTCCCCTCTTTTACCTCTTCTGTGGTTCCATCAAGAATTCAGCTATTACAATGATTGTTGCAAATAAAGTTTAACCGTTCTCTTACTGTTCATAACATCTCAATCCATCTTGAAATTCTCCCACTACTCTTACTGCATTATGTACCAATTTTTTTTTTTTTTTTTTACAGCTTCTAGGCTCTGTCATCTGTTTCCTTTTTCTCTATCCTTGTCAGGTCAATGTTCTTTAGATTTAATTTCCTTTACATTGACTTTCCAAACCTCTGCAGTGTCATCAGTTCTTGATTATCCTCCTTTGCAGTGGTACTGAACATAAGCCTTGAATCCATGTCTTATTAGGAACTATAAAGATTCAAGAAATCACCCAACAGTGTAGCTATACTGTTATGCTAGAACTTGTATAGCTCACCAAAAGCTTGTCTTTGATCACTGAGCTATCATAAACCTTATTTATGTCATCTTTCACCTCAGGCTCAGAAAGGATGGAGTTCAATGCTAATGATGACTGAAACAACAGTAACCATGTTTTTCTTACTGCAGATGCAGAGGCATGAGAATTTAGTGGTATCTATTTATCAGCATTTGTGCATGGGAAAAAAGGGACTGACACAGGAAATTGTAAAATCAACAGAAATCAAAAGATGCTAAACATTGACAATGGGGTCCTGAGACTAAGTCGGAAGAAATGAAAACTTTCTGTTCATGGTGTTGACAATCTTAGATTGTCAGAGCAGCTGTCTCTCAAAATTTGATGGTACTGCTCTGAAAACTTTAGAGGTAGGATGGTTTTTATTAGAACACTGTCTCATTCTGTACAATTTTTCCACTGTAGAAAAAACCAACAACTTGGAAGACCCTGAACATTACCTGACTTTTTAGTCAAAAGGGACAGCAATGCCACATAAACTCATTCAGCACATTTAAACAGTATCTTATTCAGGTAATCTAAGTATCTACTCTACCTTAAAATATTACCTTGTGTTTTAGTTTAGCCATTATCATTGATAAGCAGATTTTTAATCAAGCAAATAAGGCATAGTTAATTATGTGCATGGGTTGTGCTTTAAATTACACTTTATTAGCTGTGTTCATCACCTTCCAGCCCACAAACCAGGTGTGACATGGCAGTTCTTTCTTTCACTTCTGCTTGCAGAGATTACAGCCAGAACCAGACTTAATCCAATTAACAAACAGTGTCCTCATGCGAAAAGTGAAAAACTGCTGACAGTTGCAATGACTGCCATTAGTGCTCTTCAGTTAAGAGATTCTTTAATTACAGAGCTTGACATCCTCCAAGGTACTGTGATAGCCTGAAGATACATTGCAGAAAAATAGATTATAGGTGTAAACAAGGTCTATTCAATAAAGTAAACCAGCAGACACTACTATAGAAAAGAAAATATTATAAAGTTTGAAACAGTAACTGCAGATGTGGGATGATAAAATATCTTCTTTCAACTAGAAAAATTAGTAGTATTATTTGATAGAGATTGATTTATGTGAACTATCTAAATTACATTTATTTCAATGAAGTTACAAGTGAATTTGCTTATCTGGTTAGAAATATTTGTTCTTGGTGTGACACATCAGATATGTTTTTCCTGGAATAGAGTTCTACAGTACAAGATTGAGCATGCCTCTTAGACACCACAGCTTTTTTAAACTCAGGAAAATCTGTGAAATAAGATTGACTACTTTAATCTTCATGTGAAATTATCTATGCTTAACTTCTCCTGCATGTGACCTTTATGGAAAGATCATCCACACTGATTGTGTGGCACAGCCTACCACTTGTAACTCATGCTCAGTCAGCGTTCTTTGCAACTTAAGTTTTGTGCAAGACACTTTGGTTTGGACAGTGTTCTTCCGCATTCCATATATCTTATGTTTAATCTTTACCTGTGACTGTTTATATGATGAAGAAATTCAAAGTTAAGAAGTATTCCACCATTTCAGTGTTTCGTCACTGAAGATTTTACATTGGAGGCCTTCTGCATGCCATTTATCAAACAAAAACCTTTGGCTAGATAGGAAAGAAATGTTGAAGAGTCTAAAGGATATACAGATGCCCTTCTTGGAACTCATCAAAATGGTTGAAAATTTTGGCTTCATTCACTCCATGCCTAAGTTCTTCAGTTTAAAATGGAAATAATATTTGCACCTTACACCTGCACAGGGTAAAAATATTTTGTGCATAGGGATGTGGTTGCTCTAAGTGAAATCATCATAGAAATCTTCAAAATCAAATCATTGAGGAGTCACATTAAGTAATAATAGTCCTCAGACCTCCTAGCCTTGTATGCCTCTGTAATGATCTCTCTTCTCATTAAAACAGTTACACTGTAAATTAATTTATTGGATCTGAAAACAACTTGCATGACTAATTTTTTTCAACAATAAAGGAATGTTTTAATAAATCATTCTCTAACCAGAGTTATTTTTCCCCCTCTTATTTTAATACACAATCTTTCTTTCTCAATAAGTTCCTAGAATTTTGAACAATATTCATGTGCTGCTATTTGTGTTTACAGTATTTGTGCTGTAGTAAAGCCTTTTGGTCTCAGATTACAATGGAAACTTCATTGTGATAAATAGATATATTAGGAAAACAGGAAAGATCCTAAATAATTTGCAGCTGGTGAACAAGATGAGAAACAGCTCTAACAATGAGGAGGAGAGCAGTAGTTGATAATAAAGAACTTGATGTCAGCATTGTTTAAAATTAATATTTAAAAAATATTTAAACACAAATTCATGCAAAGAAACACACCTCAGCAACAACAATCCATGTAACATACTACTATGATATAATTCTGTGACTCTATATCTGTTGCTAGGAAGTATGTTTCTTAATTTGGACTTTGGGATGTCTATCTAAGTGCTCAAAATTTACCTAGCACAGCTTTTGTAAGCATTAATTCTACTTAATTTCCCTTCTGTAATTTTAAATGCCTACCTGCTCTAGCAATGCTGAGCCTAGGGGGCCATAAAGGAAAACAAAAACTTTAGTTCCTATTACTCCCTTGATGTCCTAGGTTCATCTACAAGAAGTTAATTTTCACAAGAAATTGGGAGGGGGCCACAGCCAGTATAGGCAACTGAAGCATCCAATGGGAGATTCAATAGCATACTGACATCATATTCATTATAAAAGGAGAGGTTTGGCCAGTGGAATAGCTCCAGATTTGAGGGGGCTCAGGGACAGTGGCATACTTGCTGAGCAGTTACATTGTATATCACTCATTGTATATATTATTTTGTTGTTATTATTAATAATAATAATATGAATAATGTTGTATCTTTTCTCATTGTGTAGTTCTATTAAACTGTCCTTATCTCAACACTTTTACCTTTTTCTCCTGATTCTTCTTCCCATACTACTGGGAGTGGGGGAGGGGGAGGGAGGAGTGAGCAAGTGGCTGTGTTATGCTTAGCTGTCAGCTGGGGTTAAGCCATGACACTCATGGATATTTATTTGAAGTAGGAACAAGTAAGAGGAAGCATGTGGTGTATAGAGTTTATTATATTTCCATTCTTTACCCTAAAACAAGGAACACTGGAGGGTGACAGGACAGAAGACTGGTCTTCACTTACTGAACCGAGTTAAACAAGTACAAATAGTGTCACAGCCTCCACATCCTTAGGTGTGTGCCTGCCCAGTCCTTCCTACACCCTTAGCCTCCATGTAAGCAGTTGTGAATATCACTAGCTGTACATAACCCTGATGTGCAACTATTTCTTAATCATTTCAACACAATTTGCTTAGGACAATATTGAAAATATTCAGCATTCATAAAATCCTGAAGCCTTGTTTGAAGAGACCATGGGATAGATAAGAACAGAAATAGGGATCTCTACACCTGATGTAGCCTTCTGAAAGACTGCTTTCCTGGAGGACATTTCTGTGTAAATTCTAATACAGCGAAAATCTGGCCTATTTGCCCAAAGTCTAGGAATGAAGCAAACTAAAGAAAATTGCTTATAAGGTGTTCCTCTTCCTCTTCCTTTCCCTTTTCCATTGGTTTCATTGAAAGAGTGATTATGCAGCTTGAATTTAGCAGTCTGGACTTGGCTGGACTTAGCCAAATACAAAATTCATGCATAATGTAATCTCTTAGTTTGTCTCCTTCAGCACTTCAGAAATGGCAAGCAGTGGTCATGCCATTTTACAGGTAGACCTTGGTCACCCACAGACAGACCCTACCAATGTATGTTTATGAAAATGTGCTAAGTCATGAAGTGGACATATCATCAGCAAAGTGTATGGGTTTTTCTAGTAATTTGAAAAGCCTATGATGTGCCTATGTGGTGCATTCCAGGGAAGACCATTTATGCCTGTTTCTGCTGCATACAGGTAACTTTCAGTCTGGAAGACACATAGGATGACTCTGATTTTGAGTTAATGTACTCAGTTAGTCATATAGGGTCATGTAGTCATAGAGGGACATGTGGGACCACATGAAGTGCAAATGGAGGTGTGTGTAAATGAGATAAAACAAGACTCATCAGGCCTTTAATTTCAATTTCCACTAGTAAATTTGTAAATACTGCCTTACCTATAAGCACATTTGATTAAGTAAGTTGATTAAGTTGATTTAATTAAGTTAAATATTCTTCAAATTTTCATAGTATTTTCATGTTCAGAGCATGCAATTCAGATCAGACAGAGAAAAGCAGGTTTGTTTTCATCCATTTGTACAGAAATGTCCTAGGTTATTTATGTAGAAAGAGTTAATTCAACATTAGAAGTAAGGCTATCCAAATAGGCCAGCCTGCAATTTTATACTTCCAAGCATAATTAATCCAATGGCAATTGTTCTTAATGACAATGATGTTGTTCTCCACAATGGCTTGCATAGATGACCCTTCATTACTCAAATTCTTCGATTCTCCTTTACTAGAAGGTAGCTAAATGGAACACCTTTTAACATCATATCTCCACAAAAACACATTTATTTTCCCTATACGTAACTAACTAGTGCATATTTATACTAGACTACCCAATTAATAGTCATTATCTGCAATAGCATAAAACCTGTCAAAACTTCAGACAATTACTCACAAAACTGAAGCCTGAAATATCTCTGCTATTAGGTAACTTCAAGCAAGATCAGGTGAGATTCTGTCAAACCTGTGTAAATCATGATAGAAAACATGCTTTCTACTGATGATTACTACATTCTTCGGTAAGGAAATTATATTTTCTCTATTCAATGACTTCTTTTTTGCTGGTTTTTTCAAACCTATGTCCTAGCTGAATTCTACCATCTTCTTACTTTCATAGGCCTTTGGAAGATATCCTGGACAGAATGCTGCATGCATCTGATTTCATAACACTTTACAAACCTGACATTCTTTTCATGTGGATTTAGTCCAATAAGAAGAGTTGATTAACCTTTTTAGACTTCATGAGGTTTCATTAAAAAAGCTAAACTAATACTTGTATCAGTATCAGATTGGACTTCAGGGTACTTAGCTGTTGAAGGACCTTGACCCTAAAGTCTCATCTATTTTTGATTCTAATTTAATTAACACATTCAAACCTCATTGCTTAATTACATCACACATCGATGAATTTTGCATTTTGATTAGGTAATAATTCTATGTGATTCTCTGGATCACTTAAGGATACAGCCATGAAACACTTAAACCATTCTAATGAGTTCCTTTAGACTCTGTAACATTTTGTTCCTATCTACCCAAAGATATTTGTATCTCATTTTGTGATAACATAGGCATTTATATTGTTGGTCTCTCTTCATGCTCTGTAACATGTTTTTTACTTCTCAAAAGTTGTTTCCTTTCTTTCAGTGTGCAATAGCAACTGGAATACAGCTGTATCAGTCTGATTGAACATCATAAGGGCACAGGGAGATATTGATGCCATAGGTCTCAGGTTTTCTTAAGATTATTTAGGAAAAAAAAAAAAGCCACTCATCTTAATGAACTTCAGTAGTCCTTGTTGTTATCTTGTTCTTAGCTGAGGGTCTGCTCCTCTCCATCTCTGGGTCACTACATCTTTTGAAAAATATATCCTTCTTCCTGGCACTTTCTTTTATTTTCAGGTTGTTCTATATGTTACCCCCACATTATTTTTTTGTTAAATGGCATGCAGAAGGCCTGCAATGTAAAATTTTCAGTGATGAAGCAGTGGAATACATAAAAATGGTGGAATTTTTCTTAACTTAGAATTTCTTCTTCATAGAAACAGTCACAGGTAAAGATTAAACATGAGATATATGGAATGTGGAATTTCATCTGTTAAATGTGGATATTTTGTTGAAACAATTAGCTTTTCAGAATCATCAGAAAAAATGCTCCACCTCCTTTCAATTTGGAGTATGATTTTTTTTAACCATACTGTGAATCAGGCACCACTCAGGTCAGATATGAGCCAAAAATGAACATGAAGTTACTGCTGAATAGGTTTTAAATCTTAAAGAACATAGATGTCAGAAAAGAAAGAATAATTTCATTGCATAAACCTGTGTTAATCCTATTTTATTAAAAAACTGACTTAGGTTTTGGATTCATACAACAGTCATCCACCCACTGAGAAAATGAAACGATCAGAATTGATCAGTCATTAAACTCTGAGTAGACCAGACTTTCAGTTTCTTGTCCTTCTGCATCCCTTTGTATGTCTCAAGTGTATGCACTGAAAGCATAGTAGAAGCTGTTTTGTTCTTTAAGAGATACTTTTTACACTGGGATTTTAATGACCTTCGTCTACTTGTTATGTTACTATGGAAAAAAACCCACAAAAAATATCACTTCCTCTTGTATTATAGGTTTTTCATATCATGCTTTTATTAACAGGAAAACCCCAACAAATGAACAAACAAACAAACTAACCCAAAGGATCATTTAAACTTAGCAGTAGCTTTGTGTCAATTTTCTTGTATTCAACATCGATAGTATTTAATGGACTTTAGGATTTAAAGCCCTACTTAGGAGCATTTTACAGGACTGAAATAAACTTGATTGTCAGATTAAATTTAAATTAGATTAATTTTTATTAATCACAGAATCACAGAATATTCATGGTTGGAAAGGATCTCCTAGATCACTGAGTCCAACCATAACAAAAAAACACCTAAAAAGAACACCAAACACCTAAATATCCTGATCAAACATGACTTCAAAAGCACAAAACATAAAGCACAAAATACACAAAATAACCTCCTACATGCCTGCCACTAGAGCATGTCCTGAAGTTGCACTTAGCTCTGAACTCACCAGAAATACTGTATTTAGGTTATGATAGACAGGTGTATGAGCTATGAAAACAGAAAAACTGTCCTTGAGCCATGCCAGTTATGGGATAAGTCATTCCGTCCAGTGGATGACAAAGGTCCCTTAAAATGTCCCTTTTGCTCTGAATAACAAAAGTCTTTGCAAGTCATCCTTGCCTCCAAAGCCTTGTGTCTGAATAGCTTTTATTTCTCTAGAATCCTCAAGCATTCAACAGCATGCCTCCTCCCACTACTCTGCAAAATCTGGGTCTTCCTAATTTCTGCCTGAAGCATCCCAAAGGAAGACACAGATCCTTTGTGCCATGAAGATGCCAATGGTCATTTAGGATTTCCAAACAAGCAGGATGTAAAAATAAATGGAAACAAGAATATCAGATTGGGCTCAGAATATCCATTTGTCAAAAGCAAACCTTTGCAAATGCAGTAAAAATGGGGCTCAAAAGGAACAACTTTCATTATGCTGCTATTGTAATACTGTTGTAGCATGCAGGAGGTCCCATCACATGTCTGGCTTCATCATGCTAGAACACAATCAAATGCACAGAAAGACAGTCCCTGCTCCAAAAAACTCTGTGGAAACAAAAATTAATTATTTACCTTAAATGTTTAAATTCTTAGAGGATTGGGAAGTATCCATAAAAACTGGGCCTTTTTTAATTGGCAAATTATATTAAGGTGGAATTTACACTGACATTATAGAAATAAAGACAAGAAAAAATATGCAAGTCACTTCTAATTTTAGAAATTTGGATGTATATTTTTTAAATTGGCTGGTTAGATATATTCTCATCACTATTATCGACAAGGGACACAAGGCTTTTGTAGTTCAGTGGTTTTTGTTACACGAACAATGCTACTGCAACATATTTTTGTTAGTGTTCCCAATAGAAGAAAACTTCTCTTTCAAAGCAAACTTTGTTTCTGTAACCCTCCATGGTTTGAATAATAAAAATAACAACTTAAATATTTTTGATTTAATTTAGAGTTATCTTTCAAATATTCTTCTTACATGGCACTTATTGTGGACACTATCAGACCAAAACTAGTATCTCAGATTCTGAAATGAAAACATTTCTTTTTCACATTACAATGTTACCAGAGATGGAAATGAGAGCCTAAAGACACACCTGCCCTACTGCTGACAGACAGATGGAAAAAGATCTGTCAGTGTGGCACACTCTGCTGTCTGCTTACATTAAACCCACAATGTCATGAAGTAAAAAGTCCACACATTGTTTGGGTGTACCTGGAATATTTGGGGCATGGAGGCTCCTTCATGTTATAGGAATTTGGAGTTGGCCCAGACAGTCGCATCACTCACTACCCTTTCTGACAGCTCAAGAAAAATTTAGAAAGTTTTTAAGATGCTGTATAAATTCTTCTAAAATACGCTTATGATATTTATAGCGTACCAAATGATCCATGAGTTTTTACTACCTGCATTAATATCACAACTGCAAATGGAGATGGTAGATAGCTTTCAGAGGTTTCATTAGGGTTCTACAAAATACAATAACTACACTTCTAAAATCCTTTACCATCCATAATGAAAGCCCACTGTTCATTTCATTAAAGGTAAGAAGACACTTCCTGTCACCTTCAGTGGAGGAATAAGAGAAAATAAAGGAAGACAAAAATTTTTTTGCATTCTTCAGGAGAAAACAACATCAACTCCACAAATGCTTATTTGTTGCAGTAATAGAGAATCAGAAACAAGCTCCTATGATTTAGAAAGCACAAGAGTCCAAACTCCACAGCTCCATGTACTGCAGTACCTCATTTCAATAGCAACATAGAACTCATCCACTGAAAATCTGACCCTTCTGGGTTGTTTGTTGAGAAGTCAGGCCTCAGCAGTCAGTGCAACTGCATTGGATCTGACCGAGATGGAGTTAATTTATGGTCACCAGGAAAGCAACAAACCAAATTCACCAAAATTTTTGGTGGCAATGAGAAAGCCTAGTTGAAAGTACAGTCTAATATAAAGAATGCTGCCATAACTGATATGTTGGCCTGGTTTAAATAGAAATCTTGGGCTGGACCTTTCTGAAATTCAGACTAGGAACTTGTATGACTACAAAAATGTTCCTAGAACTTAACAAACCCCAAGAAGTTATGAAATAGATTTCTAAAGAGACCATTTGGCAAGTCAAGCTCAGTCTCTTATATTACTTAAAATAAAATGTGATATTGGTTGATAAATACTTCAGTATCACCATGCTGAAGCTAAAGGATTCAGAGATGTCAGTCATCTTCATCTTTAGAGAAAAGGCAGCTTCCTGTTCTCTCTCCACTGTGATCACTTGAATATCAGGTAAGGCCTGATGGATGAGCAAATTGAGCAATATTTTGAAGTGCTAAGGAATATTTAATGGCTACAAAAATAGACATTGGGAATGCTTTGTGATGTTTTATCATATGATATAAGCATTAGGCTGATGATTTTTATTGAAGACACTTAAATTTACAAGAGAGCAAGACAGTTGTGCTATTGTGTAGCTGAAACAGGTTTTTGTTAGATACTACTAAACTTTTGTGTCTTTTTTTCTATTTTTGCCTCTTTTTTTTTTTTTTTTTGTCTTTTTTTTTTTTGGTCTCAAAAGCATTTATCCCTTAAAAATGGTATTTGAAATCTTTAAAGCCATGTCT
>JANIJG010025965.1:39522-54955 GCA_024611175.1 Megaceryle torquata
ACACCAAACAATATTTTTCTGTCCCTTTCTACTCTTGAGATATTTTGGTGGCATTCCCAATATCCACAGGAAGTGGTGTTGATTTGGATGAGCCCCATGAGCCAGAAATAGTGTGGCACCTGCCATCCGCCTCCTGCATAGCGCAGTCAGCAGGAGCACTTAATTAAAGAAAAGACAGAGTCCCACCTATGCTGCAGTTATGTCCTCCTTTTGTTAAAGCATATCTGCAAGGAGCCAAAGGGAGAGCACACAGACATTGGGAGCAATTAATATTTCTCCCCTCCAGACAGGCCTTTCCAGATCTTATCACCACACAAGGTTTGAGGCACACAGTAGCCAGGTTCTTGCACTGACTAGACATTACATTGGCTGAGTTTGCATATAAGTAAATCTCTGAGACACTCTAACACTCTCCCAAGCCATGCATACAAACAGTTTGGACATTAGAGGAAATGGATCTTGATTTTGAAACACAGACATAACAGAGCTCAGCAGAACTGGATTTCAGTTGCTCACTACAAAGTAATGGAAATTATGTTTTCTCTATAATTTGCTGTGTGAATTACATGGCTGTTTTTAACATCTACCTCTCCTCTCTTGTTGAGGATTTCTAGCTCAAGTACATGTCCCTACTCCACGGACACTCTGGTCATTTCTTCAATTTAGTCATCCTATTATACAGAGTATAAATGCTTTTTACCTTAATACATCAGAGACCTTCAAAGCCAATGGTACAGAGGGACCTGTTAGAAAATCTAAGTACTAAGACAACAAGCAGCACTTGGGCCCTTGTAGATCAAAACTAGGCTTAGGGTGTCTAGTTGGTCATACTTTTTAATATAAGTAAATATAGTATTAGTGAATATAATACCAATCAGAATATAATTCCGATCAGCAGAATTCAGTATGGATGGGACTGCAATAACAATGGATTTTGATTCTGGCATGGGGGCGTCTGTTAGCACCTTGAGCCCTTTAAGAGATGGAGAAATTATTATTGAAAAAGTATTTCTCTTGTATCTTAATAGTCATGAAACTATTTTTTTTTTTTTGCTACATTTTTAGTGGAGAAGAAAAATTCAAACTTTCTTACATGATTTCCCATTAAACATTTCTTAAAGAGGAAAAAGAACTAATGAAGGTATTATATGCCCAAGATAAACACAAGAGGAGTACAAAGAGAGAAGTATTTTTAAAAGCCCTATGGAGAAAGTCCAAACATTTAAAGGGAAGATTGAAAATAAACTTAAGTACCCCCACATATGAAAAAAGGAGTGAAGTCTTAAGTAGTAATAATGTAATGAAACAAAGGACAGGAAAAGGAAGCTGGTGATCATGATGATGTTGTAATTACAGTGAGAGTCATTCTTAAGCAAAAAAGATTACATACCAGTAGAAGAACTGCTCAAGAGACAAATCTGCATAAGCTGGAGTGGAATAAGAATTTATTTTTTTTTTCCAAAAACCCTATATTTTTCCAACTTAATCATATTTAACATTCAGACTAAAAGCTTTCTTTTTCTTCCTGAGTTCCAACCAAAGCTCTCTGTTTATCCAGGCTGGTCTTCTTCCCTGCCAGCTCATCTTTCAGCACACCTGCATGACCCACTCTTACATCTTAAAGATTTCCCTCTTGAAGAAAGTCCAGCTTTCCTGGACTTCTTTGCCCTTCAGGACTGCCTCCCAGGGGAATCTGTCAACTAGTCTCTTAAACAGGACAAAATCTGCCTTCCAGAAGTCCAGGGTGGTAGTTCTGCTAAGCCCTCTTGTTAATTCCCCAAGAATTGAACACTCTATCATTTCATGATCACTATGCCTAAGATGGTGTCCATCCTTCACATCACCCACAAGTCCTTCTCTGTTCACTACCAACAGATCTAGCAGGGAGCCCTCTCTGGTTGGCTCACTCAGTATATTGATTGGTAAGAGCTGAGCCCCCTATTTAGCATATAAAATCACCATTAGAATCTCCAGTATTCAGATAAAGAAACAGATGTTTCTTCCTTTGTATCAATGATAAATTTTGAGATGTAAATCATGCATTTTATGTATTTTTCTGATAAGACATTTGCATTCATTCAAAGAAATTGATAGAAAAGAGGGTTGAGCTCACTTCTTGCTATAAAGGTTCTAAGATTCAAAAACATTGCTAATGAAGGGGAAATGTGAACTCTGATCTCTCAGCTATGTTTTGGGAAGGCACTTAAACACAGTAGCATTTTCACCCTGGTAGAAAAGAATTTTTACTTCTCTTATTGAAGTATAGTGGAGACATAGCTCTGAGGTCAAAAGAATAACAAACATTACAGTTAGACTCAGATAGTCTGTTCAGGTAACACTGATCTGCTTTCTACAGTATTTATAGATTTTAATTTAGAACATAAAAAACAAAACCAAAACAACAGACACACAAAAACCCCCAAATCAAACAGCTATTTGAGTCTCTCATCTGAGTTATCGCAAATAACTGGGAAACACTGGCAAATGTCTTCAGTCAATAGCTAGAAAATTTCTGATGATCGAAGCTATTTTTATTTGTAATTGAGATTGTTTTGCTGTATGATTTCTCCTGATAAGATCATGTGAAGATGCTATGCTTATCTTTTTTACAAGATACATCCAGTCTTCCTACTTTCAAAGTTCTCTTTCCCAGTTCTGTTGCTGAATATTGGTTGTTTTCATTTTCTTTAATTCATGCAACATAATTAGTGTGTTTAATCAAACTATATCAGAATTTTTCTCTATAAAATGAAACCTTCTGTGCCCTAAAGCAATATACATGTTTTTATTAATCCTCTCTCATTCTGGGTTTGGTTTTTTTAAATGTTTTGATTTGTCTTCAGGAGTTTTCTCTCTGTATAACTCATATTTTTTCCTGTTTTGTTTTGTTTTGGGGTTTTTTTCTTTTTCTTTTTTTTTTTTTTTCCCCCCTACTCTGCAGTAATGTGTTACTCTTGCATAGCTGTTTAATTTTCTCAGCTTTCATCTATTTCTTTAATATTTTCATCTTTCTTTTGATGTCATTCCCTTAACCTCTCTGTTTTCTAAGATGTAACCTCAATGTTTTCTAAGAATTTTGACTCTAGCTTCCTGCTTCAGGGACACAGATAATTTTTTCTAAAGGCATGGTCAGACATCAATCTGTTTCGTTACAGTGCCTTGATAGATGTTAGAGATTTGGAGTAGAACTGACTAATTTTTTATTGTTGGATTTCTTAACATAGTTTAAAGTTCTAAATTCTATATTCTCAAAAATATCCTTTCTTATACACACACTTTTCTTTGGTGTTCTGAAATACCTGTTGCAGTAATAATAAACTCTTATTTCCAAGGCTGTCAACAAATGAATTGTTTTAGGGAACTGCCTTGCTGAGCTCCATTTTTTATGTTTTTTAAGAAAATTTTAAATGAGATTCCATATTAATACAGCCATTAATACAGATGGATTTAGATTTTTTTTTTTTCTCAAGTGCTTTGATATTAATGATCTCTATTACTTTATGAGTAAAAGCTAACAGACCTTCAATGGGAAGTCTAACCCAGTTGTACCTATGCTTTATAAGGTCATAAAATGAGGAAAAAGGAGCAGGACTGTTGTTCTACACTACTTCAGTATTGATCAGATATGCAGTAGCAGAGAATAGCTGCTTTTCTTTTATCTGTCTTAAGTGTTTTTATGGTGGTTTCTGTCCTGCTGCCTGGGAAGACATTCTGTCTTCCATTTGATCAGTCACACATACAGACCATTTCTTGTCCAATATCCCAAATGACAAGCTTAGAGTTCAATTTTCCAGTCACCCTGTCTTCACATATGATTGTGTTTTCCTTACTAGCTGTATTCTGGAGAGGGTTATATGTCTTTTTCCTCACTTTTTAGTCTTAGTAATAATGATACTAACAGTAAATGCTACTAATACATGTGGTTGAGCATATCTTACTCAAACTTGATTTTGACATGTCATGTTCTACAGAAAAAAAACCATGTATTATTTGCCACGATAGGAGTACTACACCATACAAGAATTTCATAAACATGGAATAGACTCTTCACTCAGCTTTCTTAAAATAGACATTTGTGAGCATAATCATATCCTGTCATCACTGTGCCAAATAATTTGAACAAGAAAACATAGTTAATTCCTTCTAGAAATAAACTGATTCCTCTTCCTGGCTCTAGCTATATCCTATTTAGGATTTAGAAGAGCACAATTCTATATATACTTTTTTTAAACTATAAGAAAAGAAAGAAACTATACTAAGAATGATCCACTAATTTATTTAATGATATGTCACTAGATACACTAAAAAGATGAAAGTATAATCAGTGCTTTAGGAGTATGAGTTATTTCACTGCATTAGTTGTCTGACTTGATGAAGTACCAAACCTAGCACCGATTTATCTGCACTGTGAAGTGAAACATTTTTGTTGTGTTTAAGGAACAAGTCTACCATAGATCTCCCTTGTGGAGAAGATCAGTTTTCAATGAAAGCTGAGTAATCTGTATTTATTGGCTGTGGCATTCACCTACTTAAGCTTCTTTGGAATATAGAATAAACCATAATCAAGATAAAGCACCAGTTAATTTGTCCAGGAGATAGCCATCGCTAAAGCAGTTTCTCTGCGGTCTTTGCCTGCTGCATTGACCTTTGTAGAGGATATAATTAATCCTCTAATATAACCAGGAGTAACAGCTAATATCCCGACAACACATTCTTCCATTTAAAACTCACTGCTCTCTCTGAAGTATATGTTCTATCATATGGATGTGCATATAAATAAACATCTAGACTAACAATGGTTTCATAAGGTTTCAGTTACTTCAGGGAGAGAGAAATATTCCCGATTGCAATCTAAATTGAGGAGTATGTCAGCTCACAACATGTGTGGTGAATGTTTATGTAAGTTTTAAAGATAGCACTGGTTGGAACAGTCCTGTCTATTTTATGCACAAAGAATCTCTTTAAATCTGTATTTCATTAATCAATGCTGTCAAAAACGTGGTTATTCTAAGTACTTCAAATTCTGAGAGCTTAATTTAACTTGGCCTCATATTTAGAAGATGGAGGCTCCCTCTTTTCTAAAGCTCAAGCCTTCCTTAGAGTGTCTGTTTAGGTATCAAAAGTATCAGGGGTGTGAAGTATCTTCTTCTAAGCTTAGCTGCTTAAAAGCTAAGTATCTAGTTCGAAGCAGTCATCCAGCTCCCTCTGTAGCTGGCAGAGAGAGATAAGTGCAAGCTAAAGAAGTGATATGAAAGCTGGAAAAATACAACATCTAATTAATGTAGCTGTGCCAGTGACATAACGAAGAACATGACAGTGATTGATAAGCTGACAGAAAAAATCTAAAAAGTAAGATGTCTTTAGCCCATCAGAGGTCTGAAAAAGTCTATTCAAACACCTGTGTTGTAGTATTTTAAGTAGGAAGATGCACAGAACCAATATGCATATATGATCTCTAAAGATATAGAGTAAGAACTAAACATATTGTGTTACTAATCACTAGTGTTTGTATGTGTATAGATAAAGTGATATTAAGAAATTAAAAGCAAGTCTAGATTGATAATCAATAGGACAATGTATGCTACAATAGACACGAATCATTACAGTGATGTTCTCCTTGGGAAATGGAAGACCCAGTACACCCAGATAGCCCATTTACCACAGGAAGCTGAGAGTGGTCAGTGGGAGAAAATAGCTGAGGGTCAGCAGAAGATAGATGAAGGAGAGAACAGCCAATAAGAAATGCCTTAGAAAGCTGGTCATCCAAAATAGCAGGGAAAATTACCCTATATAACTGGTCATCTTCCACTGATTACAGACCAAGGCTAATTGGCCAGTTTTAGTTATAATCTTCACTTTTGGGGAGTTTTAGTGCAGACCATTCCAAGTGCACTGGAGTGAACTTTCAGTGCCAACAGAACTTGCATTAATGTCAGCAGAGCTGTGACATTAACCATACAGCTGAAGAAAAAGCTTTAAAACCGAAATCAACTTTAAGTATGCCACACGAACCTCTGATGAGAATAATTAGTGCTGCAGGACAGATACCTGCACCTTCAGTCACCACACATCTAGACATGATAGTAGATATGCAGAACGAATTGTGCTTTCAAGAAAATTAGAGACTTTTTTGATATTTTGGTCATATGCTGCATATTACATGGAATTTACACAGGAGGTGAATTCATTATTCAGTCTTTCAATGATTACTGCATAAAATCAAAAGAGTAGAAAAGAAAAAAATTATTATAATTTCCCTTCCAGGAATATTAGACATTTAATAGATATCACATATTTATCAAATAGAAAACAATTTGACCTTTTACTTTATGATGGAATGCTTTCTGACTTTTACAGGCTTGTTTAACCAGTGTATTTCCTTAATTACCTTTCAGTTCACTAACACCTCAATCATCCCAAAGCTGGTCCATCTGCTCTTCCCTGTGTTACTTGTGAGATGAAGTGGAATAATTTGTTTCAAATAGAACTGCAGAGTAAACAATTTTTTTGGACTTTTAGTGGACTTGAAGGTCAAATCTTAAAATCTCTAAGGAAATTTAAATGAAATGAAAATAAGTTCTTACCATTATTTGGATACTCAGTGTAATTCCAAGTCCTAATTGAAAAAAAATTAAAAAGCTCCCATCACTATCAGGACTTTTTATACAGTGTCTGACTTTTTACATTTAACAGGTGCAAACTATACAGTTTCTCAGGTGGCAATGCAGATTGTAGAACAGTGCTATTCCATAACACAGCAAAACCAAATACAGTTTGGTATACAAAAATAACATCAAAATCAATGGCTATGTTGCCAGGATAGTATATTTTAAAATGTATAATATAAGTCAAAGAAAATTGGTTTGTGTCTCAGCTTTTTATATGTGCCTTAATTTTAAACAAAAGGCAAGTAATAAATGTAATATGTATTATTACTGCCATATTTCCATTAGTTTCCTTAACAAACAGTCATCCTTGAACTAGTTCTCTGCTGTGTCACTCTTGTTTTAGAATAGTGTACTCTCTTACAATAAGCAGAGTTATTCAGTGGTGAAATACTGGTGAACAAAGCTCTTCTTCTGATGTGTGATCCCTCTCCAGGCTCTGGGCATGTATTGCTGATACTGTCATCTCAAACTGGTGGGAGTAGGATAGGTTGAGGTTCCAATCCTCCAGCAACTTTAAAGCCTTCTTTACCAGCTTGGCAAACCTATGATAGAAGTTACTCTTCCCTTTCTCCAACAGATGGAACTCATCAGCCCCCAGTAGACCAGATCTCTCAAATAGAGTCCTATGGTCTAAATAGCTGAACCACTGGCTGTGACACCAGTCCTGTAAACCAATTGTTGATTCACCAGTTACAACTGGCCATTTCAACCCCTTTGCCTTTCACCAAGAGGACTGATGAAAAAACTACCTGCACTTCAGACTCTCTTACCACTCCCAGAGCTCTGTAATCCTTCTTCCTCCTCAGTCTGCTCCTGGCTGTATCACTGGTGTCTACATGAAACAAGATATTAGTCAGTGGACTGTACAAGGCTCAGTGACAGCCCTGATATGAGCACCTGGTAAGCAGCACACCTCTCTACAGAGTGCATCAGGTTGGCAAATAGATGTGTCTGTACTTCTCAGAACAGAGTTGCCTGATACTTTCACAAATTGAAAAAGATTCTCTTAAAAATAGGATAAAATTATGGTTTTGTAAATATAAAAACATTATAATGATGTAGAGTCATGACTCATACACTTGTATTTATAACAGAACTGTGTTAGGTGGTGTAGAGGTGGGCTATTGTCTGTCTTACAGATGAGTTTGGTTTGGAGGGAGTTCCTATTCCTCTGTAGTGTTTATGCAAGAAGTGACTAATCTGAGTGACTAGCTCATATTTAGGTGCATACTTTGTTTATATAGTTAGATGATATACAGCCCACTCCAAAACATGGTGTTTATATATAACGCACATTTTACTAGTATTCATTTTGCTTTCTAAATTATAAAGAGGAGATGATGTGAAATGAATCCTGTAAGGTTAGAGAATTAAAGACTCATCTTCACAAACATAAAAGGTCACAGAGGCATAATGGTGGGCAACAAACCCTCAGTATCTCAGTCAGAAGAAGAAGCCTCTGCCCTGCCTCTATGGCTGTCCCAAAGGAGGTCCAACCCCACAGGACAGGGGTCACCCAGCACCATGAGTCAATGAGGAGGCTCTCTGGGTCATACACAGGCAAGAAACATTACCAAGGAGTAGAGGGCTTGCTATGGGAAGCAGAAAAGAGTATTTCAGGATTGTAAAGAAGAGTTTATGGGATATTTAGGTGTGTAAAAGTATGTATCAATATGTTCTGGGGAGTGGCAAGTCTTATTTATGGTTACCTGGCTCCCAAGAAAAACTTTGAAGCTCCTCTATTAATGTACACTTTACCAGGAAGATATGTTCCAATCTCCTCGATTGTTTCATTCTTTAACAGGGACTACTCCTCAGCTGTTAAAAACAAACAAACAAACAAGCTTTCCATAGGTCCAGGTGGGAAATAATGTCTGTCCTGTCATCTCTCTGCCCTCTCAAGTATTTAAGCTTATTACAGAGGACTCAATTTCCAGAAATGCCATAGAGATAGCAGAATGGGGACTTCTTTGCATAAATCAGATCTTTATATTCACATGGAGTTTGATGATCTGAGTCAAAGTTGGTAAAGTTGCATTCAGCTTGGGTGAGGGGGAATGGGGAAAAAAATGTTCAGCATTAATCTGTGCTGCCTAGACTTTGAAGAAGTTCATACAGTCTTAGAAATCACACACAAACATCTTCTTTGCAGATGGTCTTTTTTGTTTTATTGATAGACTTTTTGTCCTCTGGTCACTTAATGTAGTGTGAACACAGTGACCATTCCCCGCAGGATTGCAACAGTTTCACACATAGGTTAAATTTTAAGCCCTGAACTACTTTGAAGTGTCCTATCAATTGACAAAAGCATGAAACACTAGTGGAGGAAAGCAAAGAGCTCAACGTAAGGGTTGCTACCTATCTGAAACTGGAAAATACAAGAATTCACAGAGCTGAAGCTTGGCTTTTTAATTTCACCAGGGAACAAGTTCACAGCTTTCCAACCTGTCACCTACCTTTGCAATTCATCAGACATCTCACACTGCCAGAACTGTCACATGGCCTATTGAGAAATTTCAGAGAGAGAGGAAGAAAAAAAAAGATATAAAGTTTTTAGTTAGGAGAGAGGTGTGCCCTTTGACATGAGCAGTTAGCAAAGGAAACCTGCGGTTGCTTTGGTTAGGAGAAGCTGGTAATGGAGTTTTTGCTTCTTTAAAAAGAAATCCTAAAGAACTATTCTCTGAACAAAGTAGGAATCACACAGTAGAAGCTTGGAGTTATGAGCAAAGAGACCTTCAGAAAATATTTGCTTCATAAAGTGGCTGTTACACAGACAGTTTTACAGATGAGAATTTATCTAAGAAAAGTTCAAATGTATTTGTAGGTTGCAGAATAAATTGAAAATTGCTTAAAGATGCTACAACCCACCAGAAATTGTGAATCAGTCAAAAGGTAAACCAAAACAAAAAGACAAAACTATATTACTTTACATAAAATTTTATTGAGAAGAAAAAAAATCAGGGACTGAGGTTCACTTCATTTATCTTTATATAAATAAGTGCGGCACTTGATTCATTTCGATCTTTAGGCTGCCTCTATAATCAAGGCAGAGAGAAAGAATGGCATTTACACTGTATTTGCAACTTACTTTAGGGTACTCAAGGATCCTTGTACCCTCTGTCATGGGAGCAGGATGGCTTCTGCCTGCTCTGTTGGAAGCTAAAAGAAGTTAATGTCCTTCAAAGCAGACCACCACTTCATGTCCAAACTTAACCGTACTATGAACATATAGGCCTAACTTGGTACATAATTACCTATGTGCTGCACATGTAATATTTTCTGCTCTGTATTTCTCATGTGACTACAGCACTATCTCTCTTCCCCTCACTATGACATTGCTTTGTCACATCCTATTAGACATCTTGACAGATTATGATGCCTAGAGCATGTGCTGAATGCAGAGCAGATCAGTTTGAGCCTTCTCCTATGTTGGAGATTTTGGGAGCTGGAGCAGGTGTCGCATGACCTCAGCTGTATGCTCAGAGGGTTTCATCTCAGTGAGATTTTCAGGTACTCCACAGAGATCCCATGTGCACGTAATGTAGGCAGCAAGGAAAGCAGGCAATGGGGAGAAATACATAATGAAATGTGACAGAGTGGTATACCCCAAAACTTTTGTGACATGCAAGTCAGATTTTGGGCAGAACACATTGTGTCCTGGCTGTGAAGCTACACATCTATTGATAAGTACAACGGAGGTACTTATATAACACTTTTTGATGTTATTTCTTTAGCACATCTGAGGAAGTAATGCCTTGTCTCCAAAATATGGAATCTTCAGCAAACAACTATTATGACTGCACATTAAATGCTAGTACATTGGAGTTCACTTTGTCTTTCTGGATTCTTATTAATATATCATTTCTATGTATTTTGATTTAAATAAAATGCTTTAAGAATTTAACATTACATAGTGTATGTTTCCCATGTATATACAGATATACTAACAACTAATTTAAGGGTATTTAAATCTATACTATCTAAATGGAAACTGACATTCATATACAAAGTCCTTGTGACCCAAATGAAATCTTGTGTTAATCTTTCACCAGAGTGAAAAGCATGTCAGCCTTGTCTCTTACATCTATGGTATGCCACTTCTGGCAGTAGTATAATCTTCTGTGTAGTGGAAGTGTTGGGTGGCACACTTGACTTTTTTTTTTTAATACCTTGGTCTCCATAACAGAAATCACAATCTGGAAAATTTACTGTAGCATAATATAGACTTAGTATATAACTGGATAGAACAGAGTAGATCAAAAGGATTCACCAACTATCTAAAACATTAATAAAATTTATAATTGTTTTCTCTATGAATCACAGAAAAACAGTATAATGTAATGGAAAATTTTTCTGTTTCTTCAAGATGGAAACATAAATTTTTTTTTTGTTTTTCTGTGGTTTTTGTTTGTTTGGTTGTTGTTGTTGTTGTTTGGGGGTTTTTTTGTTATTATTTTTTTTCCCTCAGCTTTAGAGAAAGTGGCATGAATACACAGTATCTAGAAAATGACCCTAAAAGCATACACTGACTTGGAGAAGTTAGACAGAAATTTTGCAGCAACTGATCCTACTTGCTTTGGAACAAAAGTAAATTTTAAAAAGACAAATAAAAAATTTTGGGACATATTTTTCCCCCTAGAAAACCAGAAAAATATTGTTTTACATTTTTAATGGGACAAAATTGTTTATAAATAATTTCTACAGCCAAACTAAATCAACATTTTAAACCAGCAAATTTAAT
Source organism: Megaceryle torquata (assembly GCA_024611175.1). Lineage (NCBI taxonomy): Eukaryota > Metazoa > Chordata > Aves > Coraciiformes > Cerylidae > Megaceryle > Megaceryle torquata. Next base: position 50,932 of record JANIJG010025965.1, read on the forward strand.
ATACCATTTTTTCTCCTTATTACAGTCTATAAACCTGTAGGATTATGGAAATGGTAGATACTAGATACATAAATGAATTTTGTCAGAAGAATCCCTGAGGCTTGTCTTCTGAAACAGAGAAGAAAGTTACCATATCACATGTAAAGACTGTGTGCTTGTGTGAGGCTGACAGATATCCTCAGCTAGCATATTACATTTTAGTTATATCTAACAGCCTAAGCAAAACCAGTTTCCTTCTAGAGACCTGGAAATAACAAACAAATCAGAAAAGTCCTGAGAATGACACTGTCTTTTAGCAATCTATTTTACCTTACCTTTGTTCCCTATATTTAAAGTGGCATGTAATCCATTCATAAATGTTGCATCTACTTTTTCTAAATCAAACAGGTTTAATGCCAGCCTAAATGAGTCTTGCCTAATCTTATATGCTGCACAGCAGTATAAGAGTACAGGTAGGTATGCAGGTAGGTGGGACACTGTTCTGAGAAATACTCAGATTAGAAACCAACTCAAGATGTCTTTTAGCTGATGCAGTTTTCATCTTGTCTTAATTTTTAATTCTTAGAACATTGCAGGTGTCAACCAAGTTTATTCTTATGAGACAGAATACACAAAACGTAACAATAATTCACTGCCAAACAGAGATTTGCAAAATGATTGGTGGAGAGATGGTAGAGTAAATGTATTCACATTGAAGGGATTTATCCCAAAGTATGGGACTGTTGATAGGGAATTAAAAAACCCTACTAAATGCTAAAAAGGTCATGATACCAGTGGTTTCATAAGCATTTGCAAAGGCAAGCCTGGGTAAGGTATCTATTTCAATTCAATTTTGGAATTGCTTTTATACCCACAGTTGCCATCAAGCTTAATGTTAACCAAACATTTTGGCAGACAGGGTTCAGTGACATGATCTTGTATGTAAGGAGACATATGTGAGGAAATGGAAGTGGATATTCTTATAGTGAAAATCTTTACCTCAGAGCTTTATTGATGAAATAAGTTTACAACTTCCTGTGAAGAATTCAGATACTACTGTACTGAAAATTGTATGGCTATGACAAAATTAATAATTTTGTCTTGAGGAAAGACAATAGAGACCAAAGAGTGGTAACCAACGGTGCCAAGTCCAACCGGAGACCTGTAACTAGTGGAGTCCCCCAAGGATCAGTGCTGGGTCCCTTCCTGTTCAACATCTTCATCAGTGAGCTCAATGAAGGGACAGAGTGTCTTCTCAGCAAATTTGCTGATTATATGAAACTGGGAGGTTTGGCTGATACACCTGAAGGCTGTGCACCCATTCAGCATGATTTGGACAGACTGGAGAGCTGGGCAAAAAAGGAACCTAATGAGGTTCAACAAGAATAAGTGCAGAGTCCTGCACCTGGGAAGGATTAATAAAATGCACCAGTACAAGTTAGGAGGCGATCTGCTAGAGAGCAGCTCTGTGGAGAAGGACCTTGGAGTCCTGGTGGAAAACAAGTTATCCATAGGACAACAATGTGTCCTTGTGTCCATGAAAGCCAATGGTATCCTGGGGTGCATTAAGAAGTGTCTAGCAGATTGAAGGAGATTCTCCTCCCCCTCTACTCTGCCGTAGTGAGATGTCACCTGGAGTATTGCATTCTGTTCTGGGCTCCCCGTTTCAAGTTCTACTTGAAAGAGTCCAATGGAGGGCTATGAGGATGATTAAGGGACTGGAACACCTGCCTTATGAGGAAAGGTTGAGAGACCTGGGGTTTTTTAGTCTGGAGAGGAGAAGACTGAGAGGGGATGTAATTAATGTGTATAAATATATGAGGGCTGGGCATCAAGAAGAAAGGGGAAACCTCTTTTCACTTATGCCCTGCTATAGGACATGGGGCAATGGATGCAAGCTAAAGCACAGGAAGTTCCACCTGAGCATTAGGAAGAACTTTTTACTGTAAGGGTTACAGAGCACTGGAACAGGCTCCCCAGAGAGGTTGTGGAGTCTTCTTCTGTGGAGACTTTCAAGACCCATCTGGATACTTTCCTGTGGAACCTGCCCTAGATTCTATGGTCCTGCTCTGGCAGGGGGTTTGGACTCAATGATCTCCAGAGGTCCCTTGCAACCTCTAATGTTCTATGATTCTATGATTCTATGAGAGGATTTGTATGGTATTCAATAAATAAGACCCAGAACCCTGCACTGAACAAGAGAGAAATAGTGTGAGCTGCCATTCATTATCTGAATGCTGTCCTAGTTAGCTCACTGAATCAGATACATAACCTATAGGAAAAAAGCAACATTTCATTATATAACAAGGAATAGTGTAATATGAAAATTAAAACCAATTTTGATTCTGTCAGCCTTAATCCTACACTTTCAGAGCTTCTGGTATTAGATTAATAATGTTCTCTTCAAATTAACCTTTATATTATATATAAAATGTAGGGTGGGAGTTGATGGTATAATTGTCTAACAATCACTTTACAAAGTGAACACAATAAAAGATCTTTCTAAATATTACATTATTTCTTAATAATCTAAGCAGAGTATATAAACTTGATTGTCATATTAATTCTTGGCAATCTAATATTTGAATTAACGATGACTGCAACATGTTTAAAAATTAATGCATTAATACAATACAAATATTACTGCATTGGCCTACCTGACCAATGCATAGCAACTTTTAAAACAAAGATGAAATCCAGTAATGAATACTCACACACTTAGTTTTTTACATGAAGTATGATAGAAACAACAACACAATTCAATTCTTCCATGTCAGAGATGGAAACGAGCATTGGTAAAATACTTTATAGCTAAACTGACCAGTGGTATTCTAACCTTTTTTTTTCTTGTCTATGTTAGTGACACAAAAAATTTATTACAAACATTAGTTCTGATGTCAACTTTTCAGTACAGAATTTTGTAACATTTTGTAGGATCCATCTGCATATATATGTCAAATGGAATTCCACATCTGTAAAGCAGATTTATGATGGAATTTGAATAAAAAGAGTAAATTTGAAATGTAAACCCAGAATCTTATGGAGTGCTGTGTTTAAAGATCAATCACGTAAATAAATAAATCAATCCATCCATTAGCAGAATTCAGTTATGTCCCAAGTGTTGCTTTCTGTGAGTATCCTTGCTAAGTTTTAATATTTTCCTTGATTTTGAAATTCATGTCACATTCATCACTATTACTAATATTAAGCATGGCTTAGAATACCTGCTGAATAGAAATGGCCTTTGAATTGTGCTTGTGCTCTATCAGGGTTTGATCACATTTAGAAACTTATCTGCATAGGCTATTTCTTCTTTAGACTTGAATTCTTTTTTGAATCTATTTTAATTTTATTTTCATATGCAGTCAAGTCCTGCAATTCATTATTTCTTTTATTTATTTTTATTTCTTAAAGTAATCAAGTCAGATACCTATTTCAGCAGAGGATGACATGCTGCCTGTTTATGCTGATAAGATCATCAGATGAAAAAACATAACCTAATAAAATATATATTTTAAGGGTTTCCAATGGATGTCATTTTTATATATTTTTATTATGAATTCTATGAGGCTATTTGGGTAGAAAGTATCTTAAGTGCTTTATTTCCATTACTTTATGTATCATTCTGCCTTTTCCTGCATTGTAGATGTTCTTGATTTTGGAACAAAATATTTAGACACTGGAATGGACTGCCCAGGAAGGTGGTGGAGTCACCATCCCTGTAAGTGTTTAAGGAAAGATTGGATGTGGCTCTTAATGACATGGTCTAGAGAGACCTTATTGTGGCCTTTCAGTACTTAAAAGGGCCTGTCAGAAAGAAGGGGACAGACTTTTTAGTGGGGCCTGTTGTGATAAGACAAGGGGTGATGCTTTTAAACAAAAAGAGGGAGATTTAGACTAGATTGAAGGAGGATATTTTTTACACTGAGAGTTGTGAGACCCTGGCCAGGTTGCCCAGAAAGGTGGTAGATGCCCAATCTCTGGAACTATTGCAGGTTAGATTGGTCGGGGCTCTGAGCAACCTGCTCTAGTTGTAGATGTCCCT
>JANIJG010025966.1:0-46620 GCA_024611175.1 Megaceryle torquata
AATGGCTCTATTCAAATGGCTGTCATATGCAAAGGAGAAAGCCTAAATGGTCAAGTCAGTTAATCTGAAAAAAAAAAACAACCAAACAAACAAACAAAACAAAAACCAAAAAGCCACAAAAAAACCCCCAAAACCCTGACAGTGTGGAATTTACAGATGCAAAAGAAAGAAGTCATTGCACCAGCAAGGATATACAATATGGGCACACAAAGAAAGTTTCTGGGCAGAAGACAGGAATATATGGGAATTCAGTCATTCCTGGTGAGAGCAAAGAAAGAGCTTGAGCTCATTGAGGAACCAGCCAAATTCAAGACAAACTGTCCTGATTCATAGAGAAAAACTTCTGTAATTCTGGAGAAGATACAGGTAGTGAAAGGAACCTGAACTACAAGTAGACTGCAGCACAAACCTGAAGAATAATCCAGACCATGAAACTGTTGACCTATAGTAAGGAAATGATGATAGTGATTGGATTCTTAGCTTTAATTTTGGAGGATTTTTTTACTAACTCAAAAAAATGTTATCCTTTATTTTTCAATTAAAAACAACTTTTAAAAAGAAGAACACAGGTCTTTATGCATGTAACTCTACACTTACAAATTATGCAGTGCCAGGAAATGTTCCCAAAGGTTGGCAACTGATCACTTACTCTGTCAAATTGTCAAAATGGTCCCAGGACGGTTCTAGCCCAGGCCAACAAGCCCTGTCCCAGACAAATCCTAGGCACAGTGCAGGAGTGACCAATGTCCAAGGACCACTCCAGAAGGCAGTTGGGATGGGGCCATCATATTTGGTAGGTAGGATTGTTAAACAGTGAGAATACCAACCATTCCATTCCAGTTTGTCTCAGTGCCAAAGAACGACATGATTAATTTGCTAGCATAGAAATAGACTCTGTATGTACATGTGCTGTGTTTAACGTAGAGTCTTGAAAAGGCAAATTATAAACTGGCAATATATGGCCTTTCAGTGGGATTATGGAAACTATATAAAAACTACAAAGGTGTGGTATTTTGATTCAGGGCTAAAACATGAGTATCACAAGGAGGAAGAGATTCCATCCTTCACTGTGGGGATTATGAATTAAATCAATTTTACAGAATCACAGAATGGTTGAGGTTGGAAGGCACCTTTGGAGATTGTCTAGGCCAATTCTCACTCTCAAAGAAAAATCAAGTAGTGCAGGCTGCCCGGGACCATGTCCTGTCACTTTTTTAATAACTCCAAAGATAGAAACCCCACAATGTCTTTGGATGACCTGTTCAACTGCTCAACCACAGTAAAAAGCTTTTCTTGTGTTTAAATTGAATTTCCTTTATTTCAGTTTGTGCCCATTGCACATCCTTGAACCGGACACCATGGAAAAGCATCTGACTCCAGTCTGATCAGATCCATCTCTCAGCCTCTTTTTCATGTATTAGATGCTCCAATCCCTTTATCCTGTTCATGTTTTTTTTACTGGACTCACTTTAGTATGTACATGTCTCCTTTGTCCTAGGGAGGTCACCAATAGGCCCAGCACTCCAGATTTGCATCTTCAGGGTGAGCAGAGTGGAAGGATCACCTCTCTCAACCTTCTGGCAAAACATCAAAAAAGAAAAAAAAAAAATCTGCATAATTATCTATTGATATTTAGATCCTTCCACAGATTTATATCAAAGTGGAAAAATAAATTAATTCAGTTCACAATGTGCTTCTAAAGCAACTTTATGTCCTGCTGTGATTTTTTTTAGTGAGAATATTTCTGGGTTTTCACCTAAAATGCTTCATTAGATATCCTACATTCTCATAATAATAATTAAAAAAAAATTAATTATACATAACAAGAAAAACCTTTGCAGTATTGATTAAATTAAGCTAGTAAAGGAGGAGGATGGAAACTGATTTATATTAATTGTAGGTCCAAGGGAGAAGTCAAGTAACTTTCAACCACAGTCCCTTTTGCAAAAATCTATACAAATCATTAAAACCAATTACTAATTTTCACTACTGCACTGACTGTAACTGTCTGGGGCTATGTTGAGCTTTATTAAGGCTTGCATATCTGACACCTGGTTTAGATTGAATAAAGTGATATTTAGGCACATATATATATCTTTTCAGTTATTATTGACAAAGACACTGCAGGATGTTCAGCATTTTAAGAGTATGAATATTTTTAAGCAAGTACATAGATTGCCTCTGGCCATGTTCAGAATTATTTAGAAATAATCTGAAGACTGAAAATTTGATTCACTGACAACATCCACTTCCTCTCCACTTTTAATTTGGCACATTTTGTTAATAACATCAGACTAACACATTATCACGGGCACATGGTAACTGGAGGATAATTCACTCTTGTTGCCATGCTTATAAGGCTCTGTCTTTTACTATGAGGATCCTACAGTGTACCTTATGGATGCATATCCTGATAGACCAAAATCTTCTTAGAGGACACTGTGACTTCATTCTACCGGATTTTATCATTCCTTGTGTCCTAAGTGTAGATAGCAGGGGAATATGATGTGTGCATAGGTCTTGCCTGGTAGGAAATTACAATGCAGAGGGAACATGACTCCAGTCCCGGAAGCTGGGAACTATAAATATAATTCAACACGTGTGACACAAGGAATACACATTGTTAAACTGTTGTGGTCATTTGTACAAATATTCTTCTTTAGCAGTGCTGGAATACCCAGGGTTTCACCAGCAGAGATATAATTCCTTCCTGAACCTACCATCAGTATTTTACCATCACAAGTTAATTTTCCAAAGGGAGGACAAGTAAGATGATAAGACAGCTAGGACTGCAGACACCACAGAATGTCTCATGCTCCCACCCACATGGTGTAGGAGTGCAGTCAGTGCAGGAAAATGCCTCAGACACTTTGTGGCATCTCCAGCAGTACATGAAACAGGGCCAAAGACATCATGCATCATTTTGAAGTGCTGGCACATCCCTGGGATGATTTTGATCTGTGCCTAGCTGGCATCTCCTTTAGGGAATCCCCAACCATGGTTTTGTGCCAGGGATCGTTGTCAGGAGACACTCTAGCCAAGGCTACAGAGTTCGGCAATTCAAACACTAGCCCTGGTTCTTCTTTTTGCCCTATATGTATAGACGCAGAAAGTGTAGCAACATCCAGACTTGTTCCACAATATTAGACGTTTACATAAGGAAACTTTACACAAAATGGCCCCTCCCATAAGCTACTGTTAAGATAGAAAATGGTGGGTAAGGACTGTAAGACACTTGTCTTACAAGACACCTACATTTTTCTAAATGTTCTGTTTTTCTATGGGTTTGTGCAGCATTTAGCACAAATGTAACATGGTCCAAATTTGGGGATATTGGAGACTACAGTAAAAATAATACACATAGGTCAAGCCAAACTCTTTATTTGGTCCTCTGTTTTAATCACAGTGTATTTCAGATAGCTAAAAGTTTGCAACTTTGAAGTTTTTTTCATTGTGCAAGCCAAACTGACATATGGATGAGTATAGACACCATAGTATATTATTGTTATTGCTTTTTCCCAGCAACCTTCCCTACTTTTCATGCAAATTCAGACAAAAATTAAGATTGCTATTTATAGTGTATTACTTTTTGATTAACTGACATCTCCTAGGATAAAATAAGAAAACTTTATGGTTTCCATTTCTAAAGTCCTGCAGAGCATAACAGCTATACTTTTTAGTAATTCTAGTTTAAGCCATACTGATAGATTTGTCTCTTTCCAGTAAGTGTTCACAGGATCATTCTGCAAAATAGCTGAAACCCTTCCAGGTAATATCTTTCTCTCATTTCCCCAATAACTTCTCTTTTGTATTGCTCAAAAGTCTTCATGTCATATTTCTTCAGGAACAACTTCATTACATAGCAATTGCAATTCCATATTAACAGTCATAGAAAAAAAAAAAAAAAAAAAAAAAAAAAAAAAAAAAAAACCACAACAAAAGGGAAAAAAAAAAAAAACCAAAAAAAAAAACCAAACAACACCAAACCCACACTTCGTTTTCACAAGGAAGGTCATGGAAATTTGCTTAAAGTTTAGCAGAGAATATGGAAATTGCAAGCCCAGCCATTTAGTAACTGGCCAGCCTGAACAGACTTGACACCCAATACTAACCTGGCTATAGTCTGTGAATATTTTATGTTGCACACAATGCTGTTCTGCCTTTGGTAATCACTACTGTGTGGTGATCAAGAAACTTTGCCAGAAACTGGACACCATTGTTCTAGAACCCCTGCAAACATCCAGCCTCCTAAACAACTAAATAGATGCAGAAGAAAGAAGAAAAAATGAGAGCAGTAAAAGTATTCATTTCAAAGAGATGCATTCAAAAGTACAATTGTTTGTCAAGCTGAGGAGAGGTCTCCTGATTGCCTTTTTCTACAGCAGTGCTACATCCAGTGTATCGCCTGCCTTCTGAATGCAATTTGAAAATGCTTTAAACAGATTTCAGTGACAGGAGGATGGCTCTAGCTCATTGTATTATCACTTCATTACACTATTGTATTGCAGTATCTGGAAGATTCATTCACATATGTAGGCACTGTAAAAATCACAGATCATTTCCTGTCCTACAAGTTTACAGTTAGCAGTGAAAAACTGATATGAATTACTTAAGATTCAAAATCATAGCTAAAAGTGGAACTACCTATTCTGGAAGAAAAGAAAAAAAAAAAAGAAAAGAAAATCACCACATGTTCAGGGTTGTTTTAAAAAGAATGGGACAATTTCCAGCCAAGCATGATTAAAAGACCTAAAATGTTGTGTTCCTTTTATAAAGGTTTGTTGAGTCACATAAAAAAATTTATTGATAAAAGGAACTTATGTTTCAGACTACAAAAATAATTGAATCTGCAAAACAATTCTCAATATAAGAAGGAGAATTGACCTGTCACTCTTTTCTCATTAAACCTTCTACAACAGAGGTCAGATAAACAAAGTGTAGCCTGATGGAGAGAGACACTTTATTCTCTTTTACTGAAAATAACACATTTTTTTCAACTGAAACACTAAAGCATTATCTTGCACATGATGTGCGTTCATTGGAATCAGTTTATACAGACTCATCTATTAAAAACACATGTAAACCCAGCTCACACCCAGTATGCCATTGAATACAACCTGCCAACAGACTTAACATCTGCTTTTGCAGCCTGCATTTTGGTCAAGTTGTGTGCATATGTGTCATTAGCAAATCCACAATATCAGTTTTCTGAGCTGTGTACTGTTAAACACTCCAGAAAACTATTTGGCTTGAAACTTAAAATTGCAAAAACTATCATTTCCAGAAGCCCATAGGCAAAAACTCTGTTCCTCTGTGGCTTTATAGACTGAACATGTCCTGTTATATTTAAGAAACACTAAGTGCAATAGGGTGTGGTACATAATTAAACACACTGTTTTGTTAAAATAATTGTCTAGTGTCCATCAAATAAAGAAGAATCATTCCCTGAGACCTGCTGGAACCAGTTACTCTTTTATTAATAAATATGTTTACAAAATAAATTTAAAAAAATATAATTCGGAAATTTACTTCCTGTGTTTTATCTTAGGTTTTGTTTGTTCATTTATTTGTTTTGGGGGTTTTGGCAGTCCTTCCTTTTTCATTCTCTCTTAGAGAATGGAAGCGTTGATTACTATATAATAGTATCTGCTAACAATCTGAGCTCTCAAAAAACAAGCAATCTCTAAATCCTTAAGGACTATCTCAGGGCTTTCTTCAAGACTTTCCTACTTTTATTTCACTTAATGAGCCTAGGAACAGAACTTCTTTGGTGTGGAGAATAAATTAATTCACATAAGCCTATGTAGGACCTCCTGTTTTCCTGTGCTGACTACTAGGAGAGAGTAAATCCATATGTATTATTTTTTTCTCCTGTGAGCAGAGTTGTCATAACCCTGCAGCCACAGTACATAAACTCAAATTGCTGCATTTGCATCATGAGAAACTTGAGTTGCACCACTCAGGGCAATAGTATAACCCTCCCAACACTTTTCCCATGATGCAAAATTACAAATAATTAAATGAGACTGTAAATTTTGAAGTCACGGGGATTAAAGATATCAAAGGCATCTGAAAGACAAAACATTAACATCACAGACTTTAGCCTTGTCTCTAAAACAGTCAGTAAGACATTAGTTGACTCTTTCCCTGAGCTATCAAAGTTGTGTCTGGTACGCTGTTTTTAATGATGCAGGTAGTTTCTACAGTGTAAGGAGACACAAAAATACCATCAGAAACTAGATGTAGCCACTGACATGGGCAGATGTAGCATTTGGCACTGACTACAGTAAGCAATCTTCCAGGTTATCCAGTAGGTGAAAGACCAGTGTGAGGCACTCCAGTTGTACAAAACCATTTTAGAATCATAGAATCATTCTGGTTGGAAGAGACATTCAAGATCATTGAGTTCAACTGGTAACCCAGAACTGTGAGGTGACTACTAAACCATGTCGCTCAGCACCACAGATACACATCTTTTAAATACCTGTGAAGACATTTTTCTTAATATCTAAACTAAATTTCTCCTGGTGCAACTTGAGGCTATTTTATCATATCCTATTTGGTTGCTACATAAGAGAACAAACTAATTGCCACCTCACTACAACCTCCTTTCAGGGAATTGTAGAGGCCAATAAGGTCTCCCCTCAGCCTCCTTTACTTCAGGATAAACAACCTGAGTTCCCTCAGCCATTCCTCATAAGAATTGTCCTCTAGACTCTTCACCAGATTCATTGCCATTCTTTGGACACAATCCAGCACCTCATTGTCCTTCTTGTGGTGAGGGGCCCAAAAGCAAATACAGTATTCAAGGTGTGGCCTCACCAGTGCCGTGTATCGATCTGCTGGAGGGTCAGGAGATGCTGCAGAGGAACCTGGACAGGCTGAGTCGATGGGCTCAGGCCAGTAATATGAGGTTTAACAAGACCAAGTGTGGAGTCCTACACTTTGGGCACATTAACCCCCTGCAGTGCTACAGACTGGAGGATGAGTGGTTGGAGAGCAGCCTGGCAGAGAGGGACCTGGGAGTACTGATTGACAACCAGCTGAACATGAGTCAGCAGTGTGCCCAGGTGGCACAGAAGGCCAATGGCATCTTGGCTTGTATCAGGAATAGTGTGGCCAGCAGGTCTGGGGATGTAATTCTGCCCCTGTACTCAGCACTGTTGAGGCCTCATCTCAAGTACTGTGTGCAGTTATTAAGGCTATGGAGGTGCTGGAGGGTGTCCAGAGGAGAGTGACAAGGCTGGTGAAGGGACAGGAGGGAAAGTCTTATGAGGAGAGGCTGAGGGATCTGGGGTTGTTCAGCTTGAAGAATAGGAGACTCGAGGGGGACCTTATCACTCTCTACAGCTACCTGAAAGGAAGGTTCAGTCAGGTGGGCATCAGGCTCTTCTCCAGGCAACTCATGACAGGATGAAAGGGCATGGTCTGAAGCTGTGCCAGGGGAGGTTTAGGTTGGATCTTAGGAAGCACTTCCTCACAGAAAGGATGATTAGACACTGGAATGGACTGCCCAGGGAGGTGGTGGCATTGTCATCCCTGAAGGTGTTTAAGGAAAGACTGGATGTAACACTTAGTGACATTGTCTACCTGATGTCATGGTGTTGGGTCATAGGCTGTATTTGATGATCTTGGAGATCCATTCCATCCTCAGAAATTCTGTGTGTGTGATTCTGTGTGTGAGTACAGGGGGGCAATCACTTCCTTAGTCCTGCTGCTGGCCCATATTTAGGTGGCTGTTTAGATGTCCTTTTCCTCTGGGCAGCTTTCCAGACCCTCTTCCCCAAGCCTATAGCGTTGCATGGGATTGTTGTGACACAGGTGGAGAACCCAACACTTGGCATTGTTGAGCTTCATACCATTGGCCTTGGCCGATACATCCAGCCTGTCCAGATCCCTCTGTAGAGCCTGTGTTTAGCTGTGTTGGGAACTGGGTCTCCTACATGGGTGCCTGAATTTGTTTTATAGCTCATTCAAAGCTGTCATTTCACTTGAAAGCCATTAAATGGTGGGCATGTAAGTGGTTAGTATCTATTTCTCCTTTTATTGAGTTAGGAGGATACTTGGACACTTACTAAGGAAATACTGCCAATGTTTTAGGTACGCAGATTAAGTGCATTGGTTCAATCTTGACCTAGTTTCCTCCTTATCACTATTCCATTCACCATTGCATTTTCATCTTTAATGGCATTTTATTACAAGTTCATAGGAGCCTTAATGTATTTTCGCTAAGTTTTCACTGTAATCTTCTGCAATAATAATATTTTTGTAATAATATTGAAAGAAAGAGAGCTAAGATGTAATACCAGTGCAAAACAAGAAACTATATTCCACTACACCCTCAAAGGAACTAATAGTTCCTTTTTGTTCTAAGGCGTGATTTCAGTGGAATGGGAAGATGGTAAATGGAAGACAAATAGATAAAAGTAAGTTATTGAAGGAAGATATAATAATGAAAAGTAGCTAAAAAAGAGGAAGATGTAAGTCACACTCCTTATAAAGCTGATGGGGAAAAACAGGATAGAGAAATAATTATAAAATAGATGAAATCTTTTATACAAATTTTAATTCCCTGCATATATCTGTGTAAGTGTCTACAGAATGGTCTAAATATTTTTGTTCCCTTTGGTAAATATTCACTCCTCCAAGGAAAGCCATGAAGCTTTCAGAACCCTTTAAACAAAGTTCATTATATCCCTAAACTTTTACTAACTTTTTCTTCCTCACTATCTTCATGGGATACTTTAAAAGGTATAGTCTGTATAGATGATGTTCCTGCAAGGCATTTCTGGACATCTCTGTGCTCTGAAGACACTATTCTTCAGCACTTTCTCAACAGTCTACATATTCCAAATATGCCTGGGGCAGAGGAGGGAGAAAGAGTATTTACTTGAACAGTACTGTAAGAGAGAAGGCTGAAAAACCAAAGCAGAAAGACAGTATTTTCCTCGAGAACACACCCATTTTTTCCTTGAGGAAATCATTCCCATATTAGTATGATTTGCAATGCTGACCATGCTGCTACACATCTTGCTAAGATAAATCATTACAAAAGGTATCCATCCCTAATATTCTTTATTTTTTTAATATTAGATGTGACAGTCACTGTATGACTAGTTTTTTTATCCCGGGTGTACTTATGTCTGTAGCAAGAAAGCTGCAGTTCAACTTGTGATAAATACAATCCATTATAATCAGTGGATTTTTAAATTCTCATTTTAGATGTGATTTATAAATATTGGATGTTATACATCATGGGTAGTAGAAACAATATAGAAAAGACAATTATTAGAGAGCTAATTAAAAATTCACAAATCTGGGATAATGGAAAAACACTTCAAGATAACTATTTATCTACCCAAATTGATACCAGACACAATGAGAGTACAAGCAAGACAGATGGATGCTGATGCTATGTTTCTAAAAGCATATACATTGCTAGCTGGTAAAATGGTAGATGTGTTTTGCTTATATCTCTGTTTCTAGTTGGGAAAAAACAGCCCTCAGGTTCCAATATAGAATGACACAAAATGCAACTTGTGCAAATGTAACATGTTGGTGCAATTGAGAAGACCTCACATATGTTGAGTTGACTACAACATGGCATCAGCCACTTGGGGCCTTTGGTTAATGCATTTAATTTAGCACAGTAATTGCTGTATCAGACCAAACAAATTGCCAGGCTATTTCTTATTCTGTGTTTAAGACTAGTTATTTTCCTTTCTTTAACCATGTACTATTTACTACTTTTCTTTCATTCTTTGCTCTCTTATTACTACTTAATTTTAAGGAAGTTTTCAATGACTCTAGTAGACTCTGCCACATTCAGATACAGGAAAGTGCTCCTGTCTGACTGTAGGGTTTCTTAGACTGATGAGATTGAATTGTGGTGTGAGTGATCCTGGAGCTTTCCTGCCTCTTGACTTTCCTGCCTCTTGACTTAACTTGCATATTTGTTAGAATCAAAATAGAAGATACTTACCACATTAGCCAAGCAAAAAAAAAAATGCTCCAAAGTAACAAAAATTTGTTTCATTAATATTTATCCCATTTAAACATTTGTCTGACGTATTTATGAACAGCTGAAAGTACTGAGTAATTCTGCAAGTGCTTCATAGATAGGAGGAATATGTCATCACCTATTAGCTCTCTGGCTGTCTTGCATATAAACATTATAAAAAGCTATGAAAGTAAGCCACAGTATATTACGGTGGTGTGGTTTAAGGGTGAACAGACAGAGTAGGGGGTACAGGTGGTAACTTAGGATCCTGAGGAGTTAGAGGGCAGCTGCTATTCCCTCCCCTTCCCTGACACACTCCATATAACAAAGAGACAGAAGTTCGGGGGACTTTTCCTTCTCAGGCTCTGGGAGCAGTGAGGGCATATCAGTAGGGCTGGGCATTACTCCATGTGCCCCATGCAATCCATCACCATCTAAGAGAGGGTTTTGTATAGCGGTCTGTATCCTTCTTCCCTTAATACTCCTTTATTCTGTTTTGCTCCTGCTACTCATTAAATTTGTTATACTCTTAACTTGCAATCTTGGGTGAGGCATTTTTTTCCTTTTACCTTATTTCCCTTTTTATCCTCCCCTGGGAGGGAGCAGAAAAGGGGGCTAATCCTGCTCTGTGTTTCATGTGGGCTTACCCTGAGACTTAAATGGAGACATATGGGTTGAGTAAAGACATAAAAATAGAAACTTCCTACTCTAGAGTTGACAACCTGAAGTATAAATAATACTAATACCTGAATTGAAATAACAGAAAATAATGTGACAAAAAGGATTATCATAGGAAGCTAATCTTATGTATGCTTACTGGGTTTCACATATCTATGATGTCGGCAACAAGATCTGCTTGTTAAATGCAATGGATAAATCCATGACGCCCATCTAACTTGACTACTGAGAAGCACTAAGATGTATCCCACTCCAGATGCAAAACTAATCCTATGTTTTCTGTAGGTTTCTCAGCACGGGGAGGTTTTAGAGAGTAGTTTTGGAGAAGGATAAGGAGATAGTACCGTGGATGATAATGGATTTTACTTCCATTTGCCAAGAAGTCCTTAGAAGAAAACACAAAAACAAAATCAAAGACATGACAGAAATTGGCATCAAGAGCTAAGGCCAGAAATCAAGATCTCACCAGCAAATAGAAATTCAGTGCAGAGAATTTCTGAAGGGCTTTGAAGATCAAGACAGTGGTTGATTCAAAGGAAAAATGGAAACTACTGAATTCATATATAATTTCCTTGACATAGTCAGAGCGAGAGTCTGTGGAAATTATCTGTACAGCAGAAGAGAGAGGATAGATACACAAGGTCAAAACTGTATTTCTGATGAAATGAAAAATGTCTGGATAAAAATTTTCATGGGGTGGAACAAAGAGAAGGAGCAACCTTACATGCCTTAAAGATGTTCCAGGAAAGCATCCACAAGAGAAAGCCGTAGTCTAGATGGCAGAATGTAGACAGAGGCTCAGATGAAAAACAACAATTAATTATATCAGTGACAAGCAGGATGATGTCACAGAGGTAAAGAAAAAAATGTGTATAGGTAAACAGTTAGAGTTTGGTTTTCACTCGGGCTAACCTTTAAAATGACTTGTAGGCATCCACAAAGGCATAGTGTAATAGTTGAGATTTTTCTATTAGCAGAAAATGAGAGAAATCTGAAGAGCTCTGTCTGTGAGTCATCTGCAAAGAAACAGTAGTTGGCTTTGCATGTGTTAGTCAGAGATGCAATATAGGAGGAAAGGAGAATGAGGGAAAAATAGAGTGAATCTTATTAAGATATAATCAACAATAATACAGTAACAAAGGAAACAGTCAAAGAGTTATCAAAAATATCACAGGAAAAAATAACTGGTATTGACACCTCACAAGCCAGGGGATGACAGGATATTAAGAAGAGCACAGAATCATAGAATCACAGAATGGGTCAGGTTGAAGGGGACCTTAAAGACCATCTAGTTACAGCCTCTCTGCCATGGGCAGGGACACCTTCCACTAAATCAGGTTGCTCAAAGCCCCATCCAACCTGGCCTGGAACACTTCCAGGGAGGGGCCATCTATAACTTCCCTGGACAACCTCTTCCAGAGTCTTGCCACCCTCACAGTAAAGAATTTCTTACATCTAATCTAAGTCTACTCTTTTTCATTTTAAAACAATTACTTCTCATTCTGTCACTATACTCAGTGATAGACCCCCTCCCCATCTTTCCTGTAGGCTCCCTTTAGGTAGATATCATAGAATCATAAAATGTTTTGGGTTGGAAGGGACCTTAAAGACCATTGTCCTGGGTTCAGTTTGGGTTAACCTGCACAAAGAGGTGCAGGTCCAAGCAGTTGCGGGGGGGGGCACATCTGGGAGGGGCCATAGCCAGGATAAACAATCAAACTATACTGAATCATGTCCCATATATAAGGGAAGGGCTGACCTGGGGCAGTGATGCCTGTTTTCAACTTTAATCAGTGTGTAGCTTCAGTGCAGTCAGAGCAGGGAAAGTGTTTTCTCAGGCACAGGTAAAGCCTATCGCTCACTTTATCATTTCATTTGTATTGTTATTTTCTTCTCTCTTTGTGTTGTTTTATTAAGCATTCCTTAACTCACAGGGTCTCACCTTTTTTCTTCTTCTCTATTTTCTTCCCTTTCCCCCAGGAAGCAGCAGGGCAGGGTGGGCAGCTGCATGGTGTCTAGCTGCCAACATAGCTAAACCACAACCATCTAGTTCCAGCCCCCCTGCCATGGGCAGGGACAACTCCCATTAGACCAGGTTGCTCAAAGCCCCATCCAACCCGGTCTTGAACACTTCCAGGGAGGGGGCATCCACAACTTCTCTGGGCAACTTGACTTGCACTTGGCCTTGTTTAACCTCATGAGATTGTCACATACCCACCTCTCAAGCCTGTCAGATCCCTCTTGATGGCATCCCTTCTCCCCAGCATGTCAACTGCACAACACAGCTTGGTGTCATCAGCAAACTTGCTAAGGGTGCATAGCTGATTATGTCAAATACATCTGACAAGATTGAGAGAGCAGGGTACTGAGTATGAGATGTGGCTAAGAAGATGGCATTTGAAATTTGACGAGTGATTTCAGCTAAATGAAATTTTTTCATACTGGATTTGGGGAATTAAAATGGAGTAACAGCATACATGGGAGTAAAATGCAAAGTGGGGCAGTAACTGGGAAAGTAAATCAGGACAAGGGTGATTTGTTTTGAATAGGAGATATTAACACAAGGTTCACAAGAAGAATAAGAGAGAAGCCATCACTACTTTTGTTTTGTCAAGAGAAGACAGGAGGTTCTGTCCTTCTATACCCATCTGGACCCTTGCTACCAAATTTCTTTAGTAATAATCCCCATTTTGTTAGCCATGTTATTTTATCATACTAACAACATTGCAATGTGACATCCCAGAATTCCACTGTCAGATATCCAGACCTTTCATCACAGAGATCTAGAGAGGGCAGTTGGGTATGTTTGCCCACATTTTGCCAGCTAGCAATCACTAATAGTTCAATATGTCCGTATTTTGAGGGTTATATGAATACGACCTGTCCCTGTCTGCCTTCAAGCCAACAGTGCCTATCCCGGTCAGCAAGCTTCTGGGTATCTAGCCACAGATGGTCTCTCTGGTAGCATGGATACTGATTCTGATTTTTATTGATCAGCAGCAGACAAACCTCGCTGTGCACACAAGCTCAACAGCTGCTATTTCTTGAGCAGTTCATAATTCATGCTTTCTAACTTACTTTACCTATAACACACTAACAGATTTGCACTTAGCTTTTGTTGAAAGCAGAAGAGAGGGAAACAGTACTGATGGCACTGGAAACCATGAAAGGCAGACTTAAATTATGTGAGAGGTAAGGCAGAAGAGTCATGCTGAGGTTAGACCACAAGATGTTCAAAGACAATAAATTCTTAAATAGGCTCTTCTACGTGATGAGGGCAAAAAGGAAACAACAGTTCAAGACTGAGTCATTTGAATGGCCCTTTGGCAAACTGGAGAGTTGTACCAAAGCTGAGGGTTGCACAAAGAGACATATCAAGCAAGATACAGCTAAAGCTTTACATTGGTCATGAGTAAGTTAATGTCAGTGATAGTGCAGAGCAGACTATGAAGGAAGGAAGCAGAGGCTTTCAACGTTAAGCTGGGATGTGGAGTGGACTGAGGGAGAGAGCAGAAGACATCAACATGTTACAAGAGTGGAAACTAGAGTCAAACATAGGGAAGGATATGAGGGAGGGAGCTTGGTGGTATAAATCTATTAATAATGTACATCCTTCAGCACTTTGAGATCTGGGCTTTGTATCCTGCCAGTGCTAAAATGTAGTACTTTATATTATGACACTTTATGCTCCTTACATACTCAGTTCTTTCTCCAGGATATCAAGAAAAAACATAATTTTCTGCTCTTCCACCATACACCAGCATGACTATAAACCCACTCCCTCTTTTTTTTTCTTTAGGGTCTTTCCTTGTTTCAGCTTGTCTTGTTTTCGTTTTGCCTTTTTTTTTTGTTTTGTTTTGCATAAGGATATTAGGTTTATTAAACTTCTCTGTTCCTGTGTTTGTTTCCATGTTACCTCTCTGATATTCTCTGCCCAGGTTTTATCTTCAATACTCCTAGTAGTGCCTGTTCTGTCAACTAAGTCTGAATCTGTTCAAAATCAAGAGTGGACACCATGTTGATGCCTGATCAGTGCCCTTTCTGAAATTCACTGTGGGCCCAGTCAAACTCCTGGTGGATAGTCCACATCTTCCAAGCACTGTTACAGCTGGCACAAATTGGCACCCTTGTTTTCAGTCTTAGTAGGCAGGTCCAGCACCACATAGTGCAGTAAATTATTTTCCCACTCCTGAGTATGTTCTACCTTGGTCAAAGTTGAAGCGGAATGCAGAGGCAGGGAAGGTAAGTCCAAGTAATTGCTGGTTTTGATGTACCTTCTCTGTGAGTCAGATCACCAGAGTTTTTCAGATTTCATGACCTCTGAGGCAAATGTAACACAAAGCCTCTTACAGGATGTCCTTGAAAAACTATTTCTAGACCATTTTTATAATTCTGCAATGACTGATAGTGGTCTGAATGCTAACACAATAACAGGTTGGCAGAAATATTACCTTGATTGGGGATGAGAAGTTATTCTGCAAAAAGAAAGAGGGAACTTGTCATCCCACGCTTCAGTGGGATTCTCAGACATATTCAGATAGAAGCCGACTGCTATGAATGTCAGATGGTGGGTCCCCCAGGCTCCCTGGCAACCTGCATGCAACTAAGAAAGAGACAACAGCTTGCTTCAAGTATCCTTCATAGAGATGACATAGTTAGATAAACCCAACAGGGAGTATAGCACGTGGAGGGAGCAGTCTGGTAAGAGGAAACCATTCCCTGTGGGACTGGCTCCATATTGCCACATGAAATGTTCAAAACACTGCTAGCCAGGAAAGTTGAATTTATTGCTTAATGAGCAGAGGACCCGGAAAAGATCATTGACAACTGCCATGTAAACACAGCCACTTAATAGGGTGTTACTGAGTGCCAAGAGGAAATTAAAAAAATCTGTCCTGAAAGCAGCACTTTCTACCATATAGAATATGATTAGAATAAATACAGAACACAGAAAGCAGCTGTAGAGAACAGATGAGATACTAGATATGGTGGAAAAAAAGAGAAGAACTTAAAACTAGAGGGCACTTTTTTAGACTGCCTTGAGCATAATAGTCATGAAAAAGAAATGATGAAGGAAGACAAGTTAGCATAACAGCAGCAGAGTGACAGAGGTAACGCAAAATGACACTGTGACACATTATTAAGAAGCTCAGCAACACACTCAACCTCCATCATAATGTCATCAGGACAGATGGCAACAATTGGCAAAGACAAGGACAGCATGTCTGGAAAGCAATAAGAGCCTATAGAAGAAAAAAAATAATATGAGCAGCTATGGAAAACACAAGAGATTTTTTCTAGAGGTAAAACAACAATTTACCCTCCACCATATATGTATTAGTCACAACTGCCTGATGGATATGACATCATTTCCCACTTTTTCAAAGCTTTGCAAAGTATCAGGACTTTCACAGAACTCATTATTTATTTTTGTTAGTACCTGTGAGACCTATTGTGAAGGCCTGCATCATGCTAGGCACTTATCTAAATCGGAATTAAAAAACAGTCCCTGCAAAATGAGCTTACAATCAAAATGTAGCATGAAACAAAACACTTGGGTGCAGATCCAATGAGGTATAATTAAAGAGGATTTTCTTCTAGGAATGTCAGCAAATGTCAGAGAGAAATGACAAGTGGAAAGTAAGGCTATGAAGAGTAAGGAAGTATGGTTATTTATTCATAAATATTTCATTTGTAAAATTAATCAAAAAAATAAAAAAAAAAGAAGACAGGACAGCCATGGCATGAGTGAAGGACATGAATGTAAGAAATAATAAACTTTAAATAGAAATTAGAAACTCTAGGAAAAAAGATGTCAAATGTACAATTATACCCGTGGTATCTAAAACACAGTAAATAAGAGAAACATCTGAGGCAGGGAAAGCACTAAGCAAACAAATTATTGAGTGACAGAAGAAACATCAGTCCAATCAGACCTGATGTAAGCCATAAAGGACATATGAATCTTGTTCTTCCTGCACCAGCTGTGTGTGCCATGAAGTCCACTCAGTATTGCTCAGCAATATCACCAAAAATGGAGGCTCCACATATTGAGCTCCCACTGGAGGAGAAAGCTAATCTCCTCTGGCTAATTGAGCTCCTGGAAAAAAACTTAATAAAAATCTTTAGCCAGCAGGGCAGTGTGTGCAATAGGTTTGAAGAAGGAAAACTTTCACTAGCCAATAATTAGAATCATGTGGAATTTGGCAAGCCACTTTGTGGTTGGGAAGGGCTATCCACATTGTTTTTTCTTAGTAGTAATTCATACTGTTTATTTCTGCCTCTGTATTTTTTGCACAAAGACACATTATGAACATGAGTTAAGGGAAATTTACAGAAAAAATAGTGAGCAGCAGTACATAAAAAAGCAATGTGAGAAGCAGTATGTGGCACCAGGACCTGCTGTTCAATTCCATGTGTGTTGGGTATTTGCTTGACCCTTCCCAGCTGTTGTGTACTTCCTGATCCCCCAGATGATATGAACCCCTTGCCTGATCAGCTTCCAGATGCTATACTGTTCCCAGTTCCTCCTGATCATAGTCTCCACACCGACTCAGTTCCAGCTGCCATAACTCTCATCCTTCCTCACTGAAGAGCTCCCTACCCAACAGTTCCCCCAAATGTCATAACCTGCCTGACCCTCCTCAGCTGTTGCAATCCTCCTGATCCCACACTGTAAAAGCTCTTTGATTTGTCCCTTTCCCAGCTGCTCTGCCCATTACCACTGAAGGCTGTGGTCCAGATCCTATCTCCTTGAAGTGTCCTACGAGTGCAAAAATTTGTAAGTGTAGCTCACAGATTCCTTGGTGAAACAGTTTTCTTTACAGGATATCACTTTTCAGTCAGATATCATACAAACCTTCCTTCTGCAGTACCTTTGCAGTGGTAAAAACTGACTTCATATATATTCATCAACATTTGGAATGTTATATAAATATATATTGTAATACATTCTATAATGCATAACACAATATCAATATTATATTACATATTATAGAATAAACACATAAATAAATGAAATATAATAATACACACAATACAATGCAATCAATATATTTAGGATTTTTCTTTTGTATATGACAAGTGAAAGGATAATGCACAGAAAACTGAAGCTCCCTTTACTTTAGAGTTGGTGCCAAAACACAGGCTTAATTTAATAAATCCTTCTCAACTTGTGCACACTGTTATCTAGTGCCCATTGTAACACCAATGGAAAGAAGCATTGGCATAAGGACAAATCAGCTGTCCACAGAGTTTAACATTGGGGTTATGATTTTTTTTGCACAGAGAAGATTACAAGTCAAGGGAAAAAAAAAAAAAATCAGAGGAGCAAGCTCATTATTTATATGATTTAGGTATGTCCTGAATATACATTAAAATGTACATACATCACAATTTGATACTATTTTGGATTAATCTTTTTCTTCAGAACTGCTAAAGAGCTCAACATTATTTATTATAGTTTTCTTTTTAAATGGTCAGTTATTTATTTAGAGGGAGAGAGAAAAAAAACCAAAACATGACAAAATCTATGACTCAGGTCACCACTCCTTTAACTTACATCATCTATATGAGTATTTGAAGAAATTATCTGTGATTTGATATTACTCTAAGTCACTCATATGCAAAATAAATGAAAAGTCAACATAATAAGGTCATCAGCTTTTCAGTAGTGGGGCCATTCCACCTCTATCCACAATTTGCCTGCTGTCCCACATACACTGTTAAAGGCGCATTCATAGAATCATAGAATCATTAAGGTTGGAAATTACCTTAAAAATCATCAAGTCCAACCTTCTACTAAACATTATCATGACCACTATACCATGTCCTGAAGTGCCACACCTTGACATTTTTTGAACACCTCCAGGGATGGTGATTTTGTGGGCATCCTCTTCCAATGCTTAACCACTCAGTAAAGAAATTTTTCCTAATATCCAACCTAAACTTCCCCTAGTGCAACTTAAGCCCATTTCCTCCCACTATCACTATCACTAGTTACGTGGGAGAAGAGACCAACACCCACTTCACTACAGCCTCCCTTCAGGTAGTTGTAGAAAGAAATAAGGTCTCCTCTCAACCTCTTCTTCTCCAGACTAAACAATCCTAGGTCCCTCAGGCAGTCCTCATAAGACATTTTCTCCAGACCCTTTACCAGCTTTGATAGTTTTATTTGCCGTCCTACCATGTTTCCTCTCATTCCACATCCATTTTATGACCCTTGTTCATATTGATTGGCTAAGTAAGCACTAGTACAAGCTCGGGCTGGTCCCTTGTGATGATTCACTGCAGTGTACAACCCAGCTGTGAATATCAGGAATACCTGTTTAGATAAAGGAATAGTGAATCAGTAAACAGTCTCACAAGCACATCTGTGCCATCATATAGACTATTTAGATCAGAGATTCGGCTACATGGAGTCAACTGTGGAACTGATGCCTGACATCATTATCACTTTAAAAAGCTCTAGACATGAGGAATTTTAGATCTGAAAAACTGATTTTCTATGATCTGGGGAAAATATAGAAACAACTTTTGGTCTTTTGAATTGGATTTTTGTCTGTCTCATATTTTGAAAAGAACAAATTTGCTAGTGATGTTGCACAGCCATTTCTATAAGTGGTAAAGTACCATATATGTCTTCTTTTAAAGAGGACTATGTAATCCAGAAACCCTATAGTTCTTTCTGCCTTCATAACCCTCTCTGCATTGTGGGAACAAGTAGGAATAAGTTTACCTCAGAAGGGTCCCCTTTTATTTCAAAAAATCTCTCTTAATTTTACACGTTTGCAAAACTGGGCTGTAAATCTCATGAAAGTTGTTTCTGAAATTATTCCATTTCTGCTCAGTCATCAGCACAACAAAAGTATGAAATAAAACTCAAAACTGGAAAATAAAAATGACAGCAAAACATTTTAAGAAGTCAGACACACTTAAGGTTCCTTTGAAATTTACAAATTAAGTTGTTCCCTGTACTTCTGTATTTGTAGCAAATGACAAAATAACTTGATCAAGGATTTTTGTGTTCAAGGTTTTTTTCACTAACATATTATCTAAAACAAATTAATTATATTCATGATATAACAAAGTGAAAGAGCTAATGAAGTGTTGATTTAAAAAGGCAACTATGGGGAAATGTGAAAAACAGCTATTTCTCTTTCAGTGAAAGAAATTTTCAGTCATTTTTTTATGTATGTCCAAATTAAAATACAGTGTTTTCTCCCTTATTCTCTAATAAGGACAAGGGTTAGCCGTTAAACGGTTTAATCTAGTTTGTAGGCAGGGGAGAATTTAGCATCTTCATTGTATAAGGATACAATTTCCATCAGAAGTTCTTCTCGGTAGAAAAAGGCTGACAAGGACAGTGAAGAGCAGGCAAAAAGGTGAGGGTGGATACGGAAAGAGATGATATAGGTACTTGTCAGAGATGATAGGTTAAATGACTGCCAAAGGCTTGGCAGATTCTATTAGCAGCAGTCCTGTGGATGGCATTTTTATAGATAAGGGATTCTGAGAAGTGCAGTTCAAAAATTTAGAGCACATGTAGAAAAATGAACCTTAGCACAGGTGTCAAAAGTTAAGAAGCCTCCTATTCTCCATCAGAGTTTCTGTGTGTATCTCTCTGTGTGTAAAGGAGAAAAAGAGAGACCTCAAGTAAATCATATTTCTGTGCTTCAGTTTGCCAGTCATAAAAGAAAAACAATCGGGTAATTTGTCTTCCTTTCACAATATGTATTACTCCTGATGCACAAATATTTGCCATCACCTTTTTTAGTGCATTTGTTTTTACATAAAATGGAAAAAGTTTGTTCTTTTCATTAATAGAATATGCTTCTGTGGCATCAAACACTCCATCAATTTTAATCTCAGTTCCTAGATTTGAGTTACTACTGGATATTTATTTTCTGACAAAGTGAAACACCTTTCATTTCTGTCTTTTTCCATCCCCTATGTGTAGACAAGTTACATTGAGTCCCTTTGGGTCAGAAGAGACCAGAAAGCCAGGCTGATTTGTTAGGCCTCAAGGCTTGGCCTCAGGCACAAGTGTGTATAGACTGAGAGCTTCATTCTCATCCTCAGCACATCTGTAATCTCTGCTATTGTTAATGGAAGCGATGCACATACAATGAAAGGCCAGATATTATGTTGTTCCTCCATTAAAGAATACAAAGAATACCATAAATACAGAGCAAAATTATCCAACCAGATATAAAATCTCTATCTAGTGCATGTTTTGCAGAGTAACCTAGGGTCTGACTTTTGAAATGAGAACTATGACATGTTCTTAGAAATATGCTTAATCTACACTAGCAATGACAGATTCTTCCAAAGCACTGAGTAGTGACAGTGGACTATTCAAAGTTAATCACAGAAGCCAAGTCTTGACATAGTAGGTGTGGCTTATGTTGACACAGTGAAGAAGTTTAGCACAAGACAGAGAAGGAAATACAGTTGTTTACATCTCAAGAAGAATCACTCTGAATTCAGGAATGTGGATTCAGATCTCTTATACTCAAGGATACGTTGCCTGCAAAGGAGATGTAGTCTCCAATTATGTATATCCAGGTGAGGCTACCTTAGGACAGCTAGTTTACCGCCAAAGCAGGGATAGTAAGACAAACTACTACAGGTTACACAAAGTCACATTCAAAACCCGATCCACAATCCTTTAAAATGACTGGGTTTCCTTTTAACTTAAATCCCTGATGTCTCATGGTGTCCTATGGCATAAATACCCATATTCCATTCCTGTAAATTTTTATGAGTCCTAACTTCATGTTTGAAAAGTATTCACAAGAGTAATATCTGGAGTGTTTCTGGCTCTGTTCAAATCACACTTAACAGTTTGTTCTGCTTTACACTCTCCTCTACCTATTTTAAGGCAGCCCAGTTCCATATTTTCTCATTCAGTCCTGCAAACGAGAGGAGGAAGAATACAGGCAGACCAGCAATGCTGAGCACTGACTCTCAGATGCACACACTGTGAGTGAAATGGAACTGGGCTGGGCTGGAGGGTCCTGTTCCACAGCATAACTTAGTTTATAGTAGTTCTTCCTGGACTAAATTCTTCCTGGACTAAACTGGCCGTTTCCAATTCATGAGCCTGCCAGATGACTGTATCAATATGGTGATATCACCTTATCATGACTGGGACAGTGGCTGGCTCTGATGGTGAGTCACTAAAGATGGGACAAATGGGAGCTGATTAGGATGGCAGCCCCACTGAAGTGAGGATTGCAGGTTTGGATCAACAGCTATCAGCCAGTTGCCATATCACATCTGTATACTGCTAGTGATGAAAGAGGGGGAAGGAGGCCCATGTTTTGACCGAAAGATTAAATTTTCTGAAGAGTATATTTCCTTTGGAAATAAGATTCAGTGGTTTTACAGATTCTTGGATATCAAAATAATTAAAAAGAAAAGAATCTCATTATTTCACCGACAGGTTTCAAATAATTTAAGAGTACATGCAGAGACAATAAGGCAGATGCATGAGAGTTTCTTCAGTCTCTAACAAAGTACTACAAAAGAGAAGTCCAGCATTTTCGAGCAACTAGTTCATAAAGATAGGTTGCAGCAGTTATTTCTTTGTCCCTTCAGGGTTCAAGAAGGATGTTTACTGAGGAAGAGGGCAATTGTATATGGTTTTAGAAAGTTGTTTATTATTATTGTTGTTGTTACTGCTGTTGTTATTATTATTATTTAGATTTTGCCCCCAAAGTAAAGCCCAAAGTGAACATTTGGATGATCAAGCCACATTTGGCCTACACTCCACCAGTTAGAAAAGCCTTCCTCCTTTGTATATTCAAAACAAGTTTCATGAGAAGTATCTCAGAAACATCTGCCTTCATTATAATTATATTTCTATTTCAGCTGCACCAAGCTATTTACAGATGAGCCTGTTCATAAAGAGCTTTATAATTAAGCAAACAGAAATATCTTTTTATAGGATGCAGAACTAGGGGTGATAATCACACACAAAATACACAGCAACAGTTGCAAATAGAGTGTTTAATGCTAGTTATATAGTTAGTGATGTTCTCAATAAAGCCTGACATGTCTTTGTTCCTAAATGTAAGAAAATATGGTCTTTGCTACAGAGCTGTGTAAACTGCCTTTTTCATATACAAAAGGCCATATATTTCAGGGGGTATTGCTTGAAAGCCATCGTGAAAACAAGCCTTCATGTCTCCAGTGAAACATGATTGCCAAGCTCTTTGGTAGAAAAAGGAGCTGAGAGTGTATACATGAATTTCAGAAGTGCGACATCTTCCTTATATATTAGATGTGACCTCACACTTCAACTGATGGACACTAAAAGAAAGAGAAGTAAATAAGCAAGTATTGACAGAAGGAAAAAAAGAAGACAACCTATTCTTTAGCAAATTACCATCTACAAACTTGCTCTTTTGCAGTACTTTCTTAGAATTTTTACAACTAATTGTAGCCCAACAAGTGGATTTGTAGCTGAACTGCTATGATATACCATATGAAACCCAAGTGTGAGCAACATGCCAAAGAAAAAGAAAAAGACATAAAGATTAAATTAAACTATATATGACACCTCATTTTTTGAAAAACAAGGTTTTGTTTGTAGAAATTCTACAGTGGTTTTTTTTTTCCTTCTTTACATTTAAATCAGCCAACATAGATGTCTGAAAGAAGATAGTAAAGAGCAGACCCCTAGATATAACCTAAAAAAATGCTAAAAGAAGTGATGTGAGTAGAATAATACCTTTGTTAAAATGTTTGATAAAATCATGTGGAATCACTTTAATATACTTCAGGTAAACTAAATAGTCTAATTTGATTTAGAAGTTGTTATTATTTTATGTTATTTTTGGACAGATTATATATATTCTGGTGAGATATACCTAGAATGATTTGAAAGGAAAATATATGGAAGATTTCAGTATTTGTCAATACCCTTCAATAAGAGTTCTTACAAGGTTTATTCATGTTTTCTACTTCAGGTTGATTTTTACACATTCAACACGGGTGTTTTGCCTCCCTGGAGAACCTTTCCTTTGTCCATTGACTATACGGAGTGCCTTTGGAGGCACAGCTACAAGTATGCAATGTAAATACTCTCTTTCATTTAACTGCACCACCTCTAAAGCAGTGTACTTCATTGTTACACCATGGATTTCATAAAGCTTTAAGTAGTTCTTAAAATCATGCTAGACAAACAGTCTTAAACTCAATGATGGGATTACAAAAGTGTTCCCATACCTGATTTGTACTATTGTTTAACTTGAAAGGGTCTCCCAGTGAACACCCAAAAATTACTTCATTACATTCCTTGAAAACAAAGACTCGATGGCGGTTAAACACTGAGGAAGCTGAGATAGTGCTTTCTTTTCCCCTTCATAACAATCAGTATTTTATTCTCATTTCTCTGGGCTTCATCTGTATCCACCCATTGCCTCTTGCCTTGTATTTCAATTGCAGGCTCTTGAAGAAAGATATCTTCCTATTCTGTCTGTGCAGTGAAGCATAGTAGAGTTAAGAACTGTCACCCTTAGGTGCCACAACAATACAAACAGGGCAATATTTCTTCATCCACAGAACTGCATGGAGCAAGGGACACAAATAGAGAAATGTGTTATGCAAAACAAGAATATTGTTTCTCTATTATGTTTTCATGTACTAAAAGCAACCATGTCCTTTCTGTATCAAATGCGTTCTGGTTTAAATCATGGGGGTAGAAAGAAATACCTCTCAGTGAAGATAGAAGAAGTATGTTACCTACAGTGTGGACAGTAAAATCTCAGAGAAAATAATGCCTTAAGGGATCGCTGCTATTAAAAACATGATGAGACGGTATCTCAGATAAGACTGGGCAAGGACCACACAATCTCCTGATAA
Source organism: Megaceryle torquata (assembly GCA_024611175.1). Lineage (NCBI taxonomy): Eukaryota > Metazoa > Chordata > Aves > Coraciiformes > Cerylidae > Megaceryle > Megaceryle torquata. The sequence continues at coordinate 24,548 of JANIJG010025966.1, forward strand.
CCAACATGATCAATGCCTGAAGCCTGGGTAAGTGTGACATTTAGTTAAGATGTGGGAATGTGTTGAATTTGGCAGCTCTGAAATCTCAAGTGTCACACACGGAAAACAAAAAGCATCATTGCTGTCTGTTCCAGGTTCATTCCAGTTGTAGCTTCCTAGAACCATTGTCCCTTCCAGACAGACCCCAAATGAACTGATATTTCCAAATTAGAGCTGCATTTCATTAAGTTTTTAGTCTGCAGCTTGTGAGGCTAAGAACATGGTCCTAGGTTTTGTATGAAATTCCCAAATGGATAAAGTGTGGAAAAAGACATGTTAAAGGAGAAATTAAAATTGAACTTATTGATGGTTTCCATCATCTCTCTCCCACCCCCATTATGAAGTTGGAAGCAATGTAAATGCAGAACATCTGATTCTTGAAGCCTTTACTCCCAAAGGTGCTGGTTCTGCACTAAGAACTCACTTTCTGGCTCTCTGCCAGCTTGCTATCAGCTCACATTACTGCACTGTTCCAGACCAAATCCAACTCCACAGAAGAATGTTAAATGCTAGAATGGGGGAATTGTAATGGAGCATCTTCCTATCAATTCCTTTTGACTGTGGCTGACAGATGAATTTACATAACTGCCAGTGAACGTCAAAGATGAATTTACATAACTGACAGTGAGCATCAATAACTGGTGACTACTGGATAGCCTTTCCAGCTGAACAAGTAATATATATAACTGTGTGCACACCAGGTAGGCTAAAGATTTCATCGTAACCACAAAGCTGCAAATGAAGATTTGTCGCTATTAAGCCTGAAATGCTGTTAGAGTTTGTGGGATATGCAAGTGTTGATACTGTAAGTTAGTGCTGTCCCAGGGCCAGTAACATGGAAGGAGCTTTGAGGTGTTGTCATATTCACACATGTCAAATCATCTGCTCCATGTTGTCCTTATGATGTGGTCAGAGCCTTATTATAGAACTCTTTGATGCAATTCAGTGCGGGCTGGATGAAAGAATAACTTGTAGTAGACAAATATAAAGCCTCTTAACTAGGGTTGTGATGTGTTCTGTGTGGGATATGTTTCATCAGCATATTCATAGCATGCGCCTCTGACAGATTCAAGTTTGATTCTCAAGGTGTGAAAGTGTCAAGCTATCATCAAGTCCCATTTTCCCATGCATCAAGTTTCTCATGTTTATCAGAAGAGGAAAGCCATAAAGCTCATCAGAATGAGTATCTCTCACTATGACTGCAAAAAGATAAAGGACAAGAGTTGTAGCTGCCTGTATCAGCATTCTCCTCAGGCAGACTAGAGGTTTTCACTTCCTTCTTCATGCAAGAAAAATCTGGTAATGCAGCATTGCTCCCTATTTCTTGTTGTCAGTATCAGAAAGAAAGGGATCCAGTCTTTTCATCTCCCTTGAAATAACAGGAAAATCTTTATGACAGAAAAAAGGCAAAGAAGGAATTAGCTTGGACAATGCATGTTGTTAACAGTCTATCATCTGCATTATTAATGTGATGTGTGTGATCTCCAATATCTGAACTGTGGAAATAACAGCAGTATTGAAAAATGTTTTTTATCTCTAATTCATGGAATGTTGTGAAGACAGTTTTTAAACTATCCTTACCAAAGAAAATTGAGCTAATTAAGGCTTCAGCAGAAGACTTGGAGAAGGTGAGATGTAGGGAGAGTCAGAATCTCAGAATGAAAGATAGCCAAGTCAAAAACACTCTTAAAACCAAATTTGGCTTATAAGCTGTCAAAACTATGTTGCCATTGGCTAAGAAAAAAATTAGTTATCAAAATATGTTGTGCTCTATCTAAGGAAATTTAATCTTAAAAAGCAAGAGAGAGGGAGGAAGAAAAGGGCAAAAAGACTTGAAAGGAAAAGATGAATTCAGAAGGGAAGCCCATTAGGCTTCTGTACTACCTTTAAATATAGATCCTGAAAAGGTCCAGCATTCAGGCCACAAAGTGAACAGTGCTCTGTTGAGACACAGCTCAAGATGAGGGAGACTAAACAAATAAGAAAAGAACTTATCATGCATGTGTTCTACTACTGAACTGATGTTTTATTTACTTTCTGTAAGTGTCTTTACAGCATTTTACTTAAGAGCCTAATCAAATGCCTGGCTAGAATAAACTTTTATTCTCAAGTGTGTTTGATTTAATAGGCAAGTTCATGTAAAAATTAAAATTGTCTACATAGTAATAAATGACCACCGCGGGCAACATTTGGTTAAGCTGAAGCGGCCACAGAATGGGTGAGTATGGTAGGAGGCAAGGCTAAATGTCTCTTCCCCTCTGACATTTGGAGCTCCAGGTTTTTGAGCTTGACTATGCAGGGAGGCAACACATCTGCTCCTGTACAATCCAGCTCCGTCACACTACCACCCCAGCTCCCTTTTCTGCCAGTACTATAGCATGACAACAATCAGTCCCTCACCATACCTCTATACCCCCAGCCCCTCCCTCTATACCATGGTCAGAAATCTGGAGAGATGTTTTATTTTCCCCATGGCCAGACAGACTCAGACTGTAGTAAACCCCACACATAAGCAACTTATAATGCCAGTGACATCAAGACTGAACAAGATGTAAACTGAACAAGGCAGAAGTTGCAGCAAGCTGGACAAAACAGCTTTCCTGGACTGCATTAGCCAGTATCCTCTGTGAAAGAATTGATTAATAACAGCTGCATCTGTATTGTAGAAAATAAAATCCAATTTTATCTATACATATTTGTTTTAAAAGAGCAGAAGGCTATTCAAAGCCGAGTCAATAGTGGCATTACTGGAACTCATTTGGAATGGACAATGTTTGGCCTATTGTGTTAAATTCCTGAGGGTTTGCCTATTTTTGTATCAGATTACAGCTTTATTAGGTACAACTGTTTTTACATTGCATTTTTGTGATTAATGATGCTAAAAGGATTTTGGCATTTCAAATGTTGTACACAAACCTAATGGGCAAAATCTTCTGTAAACTTCTTCTAAGCTCTTGGCAAACTTTCCTCGGGAGCAAATATTAACTCCAGATAGTGTTTATTAGCTTTTATAAAATAATCACTGTAATAGTGGCATGTAATTGCTGGAGGTAAGAGAACATCCAGGCCAAGAACTAATCAAGTTTGAGCTCCTTAATAGAAACAGGTCAGGAACAATTTATTTCTTGACCAGTTTGTATTTAAAATAATATAATTTTCCTCTGATTTTGTATCATATTCCAAGAGTGATTTCATGCACAACATGCCCTGAATAAACTGTGTTCTTAACTAGAGATGGGTCTGAACAGCAAAGTTCAGGACCCACTTTAACAAAGTATGAAGACATTTGGACTTGAAGCTCTAATTTGCACATTATGTGAAGCAGAAAAGCAAAATACTCATATCTGAATCTGACCCCATTGCCTTATTAACCTGCTATCCAAAGTTTGAATGCTCCTGTAGGCAGTTTTTTATCTGAGGGCATCATGTTAGCTTCAGACAAATGGGAAACAAATATTCTTTAAAAGAGGTCAGAGTCATTATGCCAGGCTCATTAAAATTTTAGTTGTAATCAGTTGCAGGTTACAGTTGATAAAAATTAAAAAAAAAAAATGCAGCAGAAGGAATATAACCATGACTTCTTGTATAAGGGATCTTTCATTTAATAGGCATAAAAGTCTTTTGCAATTGTCCTCTCAAATGTCAGTGAAGCTTTCGTATTGAACCACCATGTGCCAGGTAATCCCTTGAGCAGAAACAGTTCTGAAACAGTCTTTCGAGAAGACACATGAAGAATGCTTAAAGCATGAACATAGACGTATCTATATGTCATGAATACAGACACATCTAAGACAATATCAAATGAAGAAAAAAAAGTGCCATCAAAAAAGAAAGACTTAACCTGAGTTCAGTCCAGTATAAACACCACTATGTAGCCTTACAATTTGGGTTACTAAGTAAGGTAGACTTATGACTTAAGGTTGGTGTTACCTCAGGCACTGCTGATTCCCACTCTAAGTACAGTGAAGCTGTTGGTCATGAATTTTCTTTGAAGTTAAAGCCATAGTGTAGATTGCATATAGAGATGTGATCTCTCATGCATATCAAGCTGCATCAAGGCATCCAAGTAGTTTCAACACAGAAAGTGACTTCTACTAGTTAGCTCAACTGACATCTCTGCAAAATCAAACATGCCCAAGACCTTTCATTAGTGCTGACGACAATAAACTTGGAGTGCTGTGTCCATTTTCAGCTCTCTTACCCTCCAAAGCAAGGTGGTTGCATCTAAAATGCTCTCTGGGTAAAGTCAACTCCCTATTCCTGTCTGAAAATTGTCTGAGAGAGTGCCAGATAACTCAGGATAATACTATGCCTGTGACCAGCATAACATTTTGACAGCATGGATAACTGAGTCTGGTACCTGGTTTTGCACTCTGAAGCTGTTTAATTTACAAGGAAACAAAGAGAGCTTCATGTATACTAGCTCACAGGGGCTTTTATGGTCAGTTTGTTCTGGGAAACAAAGACATCCTTCTTAACAGGCCTGTCCTGGATTCTGCCATTTTTATGGTTGTAAAAAAAGTGAGAGACTTACCATGGAAGTTTTAAGGCAAGAGTCTCATCACCAACAGCATGAAGTGCTTGCCTGGATAAACAAGAATCAGAAGCACAATACCCACACTGAGGAAATCCATCCATTATCTAGAGCTAGAGAATTTCCATTTCTATTCAAAAGAGCTGACAGAAGCTAGTCCACTCTGCTTTTATAATCTGTTGAACGTCAGCCATCAATCATATTCAGTATATATAAACACCTCTGAACAAAATCTTAGGGAATTGTAATTCAAATAAAATCATTAACTATAAGCCTTGAACTCCTTTTCTGAATCATAAGATTTGCCTTTAGATTTGTCCTGATCAAATCAAAGTTATTTCAATGCTAATATTTTCCTTACTCTAACCTTCTAGTGTATACTGTGAAATCACAATACTGTACAGAGGAACACTGTAAATGGATAATGACTCACAGTTGTGATGCATTACATCATGGAAAGCAGTATTTCCCAATTCTTGGTACTGGAGCTTCACTTAGAAAACTTGATATTTCTGTGCCTCATGGGGCTCCCCAGCTCCACGGGTGCCAGAACCTTCTATTTATCAAAATAATTTCTGCTATCAGCTGTGGAAAAGGTAGAATTAAAACTAAATATGTAAGCCTGTCCAGACCTGGACCTCATCCAGCTTCATGCAGACCCATGCAGGTGTCTCTGAACACTGATCTGCAGGACTCCAAGGAAATACAGCGCACAAAATCCCACGCTGACCCTGTCCAAAGCCAGCACATGCTGCAAATTGCTTGATTTGCATGGGCTGTATATCTAACAATTGCCCTGCAAGATACACCTCACTGGATAAAATATATTGGTAATTTTTATAATCTTTTATATTGAATGGTCACTTTGGAGGACTAAACATAGGCACCTAGCTGCTATTCAAAAACATATTCAAGAACCTACCACTTACGTAGGAGGAGGAAAAGAGTAGAATAATTTCCAGGAGCTACTCTTCAGTCTGATTCATGAAAATATACTTCTCTGTCTTTTTACCTCAATTCAAAATGCTAATATAAAACTCAGTGCAGTTTCCACAGATTGAATCAGAATCCATTGGTTCACACTTACAACTTAGGTCCCTCCCAGACAGAAGAACTGTGGAGTTACAAAACCAAGATGATTCCTGTGATGGAAATTAAATACCAACTGGCATGAGATGAGCTAGTTTTGGTTGGGAGTTCTAGTGCAAGCAATTTTTTATAGAGACCCTATAGCTAAAATGAGGAAAGACGGCAAAACTCTCAAAGCTGTTAAGTGGCATTTACAAAAGTTCACAATAACTCAATTGTTTTCAGTGTTATGCAGAAAAATCTTTAATAGTCCTATGAAGAAACAAAAGGAGTTTTCTTACTTCTTTTCATAAATTGGGTAACCACAACTGTATCTTGAGTAAAGAAGATACAGTTTCTTAGAGAATTCTTAGAGATTCTTCAGGTAAGAATCTCCACGAAAGAAATGAAAAATGAAAGAGAAAAATAGCTCTTCCCTCTGCAGCTGGCCAGCAGAGTGAGCCAGCCATTTGGGTAATCAGGAGCACAGGAGATGGCAGCACATGACAGAGATCCCAAGTTCTCTCTTTGACATATATATCATCATTCAAAGTAAAAAGTTCATATTCATACCAGATTATGGCCCTAGTGAGAATGAATGTCATAGATTTTTATTGCTATGCAATTTTATATTATGTATATAAAAATTCACTGCTCACTGCACAGCTGAGTAAAGCTAAAATTCTTCCCTAGAAAATCCATGTAATCTTGTGTTTGACAGGACATGACAAATATCATTCATGAATAAAAAAGGGGAGAAATGCAGATAAAGGGCAAAGGAGACAATGATAAGATGAGGTGCTAACTTGAGCAGACATTCATCAAAAATTATAGGTTTGATCCATTTCCAGTCACATATTGTAGACTTCTGGGAAAAGTAGCATTTAGAATGAAAATATATGTCTCAGGAGTAACCATGGCTTGCTGTCTGGAACGGCCTGCACAGAAGGCAGCACAAAGATATAACCCAGAAATACATGTAGGATAAGACAAAGTTTGTTTCACATTGAAAGACATGATCCGTGGGGAATTTGAAGGCCTTTCAGTCTGAGACCATTGCTGACACCATTTTAGGGGATCCTAGAAAAGAAATATACCTGCTGGCATATGTACTTCTGCATCTTCACCACTGGCAGTAAATTATGGGAAGGAAAAACAACTAACTTGATTTGTGTCCAGCAGGTCAAGGGAGGTGATTCTGCCCCTCTGCTCTCATGGGACCCCACCTGAAGTACTGCATCCAGCTCTGGAGCCCCCAGCACAAGAAAGGCATGAACCTATTGGAGCAGTTCTAGAGGAGGGCCACAAAGATGATCAGAGGGTTGGAACACCTCTCCTGTGTGGACACGCTGAGAGACTTGGAGTTTTTCAGCCTGAAGAAGAGAAGGCTCTGTGGAGACCTCATTACAGCCTTCCAGTATCTGAAGGGGTCCTACAAGAAAGCTGAGGAGGGACATGTAGCTTACAAGGACATGTAGCAATAGGAAGAGAGGCAATAGTTTTGAAGTAGAGAAGGATAGATTTCATTTAAAAATTAGGAAGAAGTTCTTCATTCTGAGGGTAGTGAGACACTGAAACAGGTTGCCCAGGGAAGTTGCGGATACTCCATCACCAGATGCATTCAGGACCAGGTTTGATGGGGCTTTGAGCAACCTGGTCTAGTGGAAGGTGTCCCTGCCCGTGGCAGTTAGGTTGGAACTAGATGATATTTAAAATCCCTTTCAGCCCAAACCATTCTATGGTTCAATGATTCTCTGATTTTCAGGCCTTAAGGAATGTCATCTGGACTTGCTGAGGCAGAGTAAGAGGCTTGAGTATGATGTCCAGAGTATTACACTAAGCAGGTTTTCACACTAAGGTTCATGCGCACACACGAAAGCCACACTTCTGGCGTGGCACCAGTTCCCTTTTACCAGTCAGGCAGCACTTTCACATGTCACTTTTGCAGTGATAGTGTCAGATATTTCAGACATACAGTGAACCACAGCATGAAAGTCTAGCAATAATTTTATGATCACTCATGCAGAAGCATATTGTTATGTCAGTGTGACATTTACTCCAGCAAGTAAATACTGTTTACAACATCTTTTTCTAAATGTGTATTATCAACATAGCACTGAACATTTTACTGATTATTAAGAATCAAAGTCCATGCTACAAAAGGTTCATAATCTAATGAAAAAAAGCACAGGGTCAAGATAGAATGTGTGATGTAAGAAGTAAGACAGTAGGGAAAAAAATTTAGCATGCAGCTTTTCAGGTTTGTAATTTTTTAGAGAATGACAAAAATCAAGATTTCATAAAAACTAAACAAAACAAAACCAAAAGCAATGAGAGTGAAAAATCCTACCTATTAAAGCCACAATAAGAAAGCATTTTGGAATCCTCCATGTTTCTCAGTTATGTTCTTTTGGGGTCTATTTTCATCCACTTTTTTTCAGAGCTTTCAGCCTGTGACTGAACTGAAACCAGCCAATCTCTCTTTCTGGTTCATGTATATTAGCTCAGTGCTGTTAGGTTTGTTTCTCCAAAACAGCAGGGTGCTGGGATTTTTTAAAGGTTTCCACAGAAATTAAGAGGAGAGGGATATAATACCTTCAACTCAAATTTATTTCTTTTAATTCATTTTATATGCACTTGGGGCCTAAATAACTCAAGAGTAATTACCGAAAAGTAGCCTATTGTGTGACTTGCACCCCTTTGTGAGCAGCTATTGCCTTAACTCCAGATGCAGAGTATTTTGTAACATGACTATGTTCCATATTCCCTTTGTGGAGCATACAGACAGGCAGTGGATCCATTTTTCACTTGCATGCCAGAATAGCTAACCATATGTGTACAGTTCTGCATGTAGATGAAGGCCAGCAATCAATTACTACTATTAGAAGTTAGTTACAAATCAGGAGACAGACAGAACACCTCACAACTGTCTCTCTAAATAGTGGAGCTCCCTAAGCCTATCCCTATAACAGATTAAAGTTACTCCTGATAACACAATGTAGCCATTAATATTTTGACTAATATGTGCCAATCTCTGGAGATGTGGTCTTGAATAACAATGGCAATGACAAGGAAGAAATTTTAAGCATTTATTCAAGTTGCTGGTCTCTGTCCAAATTGTTACCACTCGTAGTGTGGCTTGACAACTTTAATAGACACATTTGTTGGAATAGAGTTTACTTCGTGTGGGGCAAACAAGGCATCTCACACGTAAAAAAAATCTGTCAGCTGCACAATATATGGTCATATTGTTATTGCAGGTCTCCAGGGCCAGTGTGAAATCCAAATGAATGTTCAAGTGTTATCAGAATGAAAGGACAGAAATGAGGAAAACCTGGAACCAGCTAGCCACATTTCACTAAGCTAGATAACTACATCTTTCCTCTCCTCATTTTTCCTCTCCATTACAAGCATCTGGGAAAAAAATGAATAAGGTGTGTGGGGAGAGGAGTCATGTCTGAAACTTTTTTGTTTGCTTCAATAAGCTGGAAATCTGAGTATCTCTAACAGCTGAGGTTTTTTCCTCCTAAGTCCAAAGAAAGGAGACTGGGTTTTTTCCTCATTAGCATTTTTCATACAGACTGACACTTAGAAGTTATTTTAACAGAAAACATTTGTTAATAAATTAGATTTTAAACAAAAGCATTAAACCAGTACTATTCTTGGGATATTTTATGTTTAGATTTTGCTTGTATTCATTAAGAAAATATAATTCTACATCTACATTGCATTGTGTAATGTAGATGGACACACATCTGTCTGAACACACACATACACTGTAATGTAGTTCTGGAATTATGTTTTCTTAAGGAATACATTCATATATATACAAAAAACATCAGTATTACACAAATTATCAATCAAAAAATAGCAAGTCATAGAATTAGCATGTGTCCATGACACATAAATTTATCCCCCTTTGGGAATATACATCATGAGGTGGCACAAGGTGGTATAACTACACCATCTCATATTTTTGCAAGAGGACCTTGACTCTTACTTCTCATTCTCCTTGCCTTCTTCACTGTCTATGTGATGGCATAAAATTATGTGCTAACTATAGGATTATTAATTTCCTTCTGGGTGTTATGTCCAGCTTTTCACCACAGTATCTGAATTATTTCCAAACATGACTTAATATATCTGCCTGACACCTCTGGGAGATTAGCTGATACTATTGTTACTAACATTAAAACTAATAATATAATTTACAAGTTAGGAATAAATGAGAGATTAATGCTAAAATGTTCCATTTAGAAGAGTATGCCAACTGGAGATCCTAGTTTGACATATCTAGAACCAGATGTCTCAGAATCATTGCTATTTTAGAGATCTTAATCTATTCAAACACAGCAACAATTAGTATTAGTTGTATCTGTTAGTAGTCAGCATTCCTGTAAATCTGTAAAAGTATCTTCTGTTATCTCCCTATAAAAATGTAAGGCACAGTTAGTGGCCAAGAGTAAAACTCTAGGTTTAAATAATGTTTACTTAGTCACAAAAGAACTCTATAGAGAATTGTAATCAGAAGGTAAAATTGTGTGGCATTGCACCTCTTGAGACAGAAAGCTGTTTATCTTTCCTGCAACTCTCCAGCTCTTTGTCCACACACACTTACAAGACAAGGTCCTTCAGAGAATTTTATTTAACAAGCATCCTTCAAGCAAGTGTGTACCCTGTCTGATGCACTAAATAAAACAGTGATTCTGAAGAAAAAAAAAATAATAATAAACCAAACAACCAAACAAAAACTTATATACTTGTTTAAATAAAGGGCAGAGATGACAGTGTCTTAAACTGAAAGGTACAAATACTCTGTAATTAAACATGGTCCATCATAACATATCAATTTAGGAAAAAAAATCTGCTACAGAGGCATGTTTCAATTGTCAACATATTTCCTATAATATTCTGAAATTGGTCTACTTCTGAACACCAAAACCAAACTTTCTATTTGAAAAATTTCAACTTTGTAAGAGACAGGCAATTTGTTTCTAGTCAGATGTGTTAAAGTTTGTCATCATGAACGTATGGAATGAGACATTCCAATTACAGTCACATAAAGATATTAGCTTCCATTTCAGACCTTCTATTAATGATGCTAAAATTCTTCCTCTCCCTCCCATGTCCCACAGATTACAACCAATGATGCTATCATGTGAAACTAAACTGGTTAATGATGTGTCTTTGGCAAATACACAGTACCAACTTTATTCGTTCAGCCAAATGGGTAACGAAGCATTACAGTAAATAATTATTTTCAATGTAAATGTTATACATATTTTACGAGGGTATTTCAGAGCAAAGGAATATGTAGCTTGAGCAAGACTAAGCTAGGATCAAACTTTTGGAGGAAAATGTCCCATCTCTCTCATAGAATCATAGAACCATAGAATCATTTAGGTGGAAAAAGACCATTAAGTTCATCTAGTCCAACTGTAAATCTAACACTGCCGAGTCCACCGCTAAACCCTAAGCATCACCACTCCCATTCTGTCCAACCATTCAACCCTGGGTGGTTCTTGCAATCTTCTTCTACCCGCAGTTCCTACACCAGGGCGAGCCAATGCCTGAAATGGAATCAGGGCTCTAGTTCGATCCCCAGCTACTCTTCTAGGGAAAAGAAAGGTAGTTGGACATGCTTGTCATTTCCTATGAGCTGAATTTGGCATCCATTTAGAGAAAAGACATAAATCTCTTGCTGATGTGTGTAGACCAAGTTCACTTAGAGTGAATATGTCTACATTACATTGTTCAGTTTAAGAAGAAAGGTCATCAGTGTCTCACTGTGATACTGATGTTTCCTGTTTCTAAGCACTACTGTCTTAGGGCTTTATAGGTCAGCTTCCTAGTGAATAAGAATCAAAAAGTCACAGGCAGTCTGGGAATATTCTGTCTTACATATTTACCTCCATACATGTATCAACAATGAAAGAGTAGAGGATGAATTGAATGCAAGTACTCTATATCTCTTCTTTTAGAGTTCTTTGTCCAACACCAAAGCCTGGTTGACAGCAAGCAACTTTGTCTGAAAACTTTAGGGCATCAGAGCAACATAAAGTATGTGCCTTTTATTGCTCCTATAAGTCCCTCTAATAAAGCATTATGCTTTATGGATTTCTTCCCAAGACTGAACATTTGCTCAAACATAGAAAAACAACTGGTAGACTATGTATAATAGCACCATCTAGTGATTTCCTGAAAGAACCATGTGCTGTGCCAGGACTGGTATTATAAAATAAAAAATATTTGAGACAGAAGCACTTTAAAATACTGAAACAGCGATGCTATTCTATATAATCTATTCTACGTCTTAAATAATTTGTAAATTGTTTAAAAAATATATTCTTAGAATAGCATGTTCTTTCAGTGATTCATGAACAAGCTCACAGGAGATACAGAAATTCTTGGAACAGAATTGAAAGTACTAGAAACAAGGTTTTTGTGTTGCTAAGAAATTCACCAATGCTTAACCTTTTAAAGAGCAGATGATGTTTTTTAATCACTTACTCGAAAATGTACCATTATTCCTTAAATTAATCCCTTGCAGAAAAAAGACTGATTTCACTGAAAAAATATGTTTTAAGAGAAATTTGACCTGCATCCAATTGAAGAAGTATTTGCAATGCCTTGTATTCCTTGAATGTAAAAAAAATGTAGGATTGTACACAACGCAAAGTTCCCAGGTTGGCAAATATTGCTAGGATTAAACTTTCCCCTTTCAAAAAATACGCATTTTTTGAATATGACACAGCCCCAAGTATTGAAAAATCTTAGATATTCCTTGAGCACCTTTTTTTTATTGTCTGTACAAGGCGCTTTTATTCAATACAGGACTAAATTTGAATGTGTCCTTATGGACATAAATACTTCAGATGCACCAAAACTTTAACGTATGTAGAACACACAGAATTTAAGTTTCAAAAGAAAGGTCTCATCAATGAACACAAAGTGTAGATAGGCTCTAAGTCCTAAACTTCTCTTGCTGAAGCCAATGGAAAACCTTCATTAACAAAACTAAGTTTAAAAAATGCACATATGTATATATGTGTGTATACATATCCCTACATATGCATATGTATATATTTATTTCCACATGCATATATATATATAAGTATATATTGACCTTAAAGGAAATCAGGGCCTCTAAAAATGCTGTGATGGTGATTGTACAATGGGCTCCCTTGCTTCTCCAGAGTTATTCATATGTTACAATGTGCTAAAAAGCATAACAATTAATTAATATTACCCTTTTAAAAAATGGAGATGACTAAACCCTGCTTCTTCTTGACAGCATTTCTAAGCCTTAGCAGAGACAAATCAATCTGCAGCAGTGGCAGGCAGCTATTTAAGGCCAGTGGATGGGGCCAGAGCCATGGTCAGTACAGGACTGGAGCTGTCACATCCCCAGTCACTGCATTCCTGTGCTCAGGACTCAGCAAGACTGTCATTAGTTTGACTTTTGTCTCTTTGTCTCTGCCATCTCACTGTACATAGATTTCAATTATTCCCCCTACATTTGTGTTTTATTTTAAATGCTTGAGGTTTGGGGTTTTTTAACTTAAATTTTTGAATCGAAAGATTTACTGGAAGTGCCTTGAGGTAAGTGGTAAGAGCCAGAACCTGAGCTGGATAAATGGTGATTTAAAGTAGATATAATGATTTTTCTTCCCTAACTGGATAACCTCCCTTTAATAAGACCTAAGACATAGTTACATCATGCCATCAAGACAGGACAAAGTTGCCTGAACTAATATTGCTCTAAGCTGAAATTTCCTTCAGTGGAGCACAGCCCTATGAAGGGATCTGTGCTTCATCTGTAAGAATAAAACCTAAATCTGTATGACAATATTTTGCATACCTGCTAATCACAGACCAACACAGCACTGACTTTGCTGCACCACATGCAATTATAAAGCTTTCGGGAACCCTGGTGCTTCAACCCAACATGCATCATGGTCTGCCTGGGAGTGTGAGCTCATTCTACTCTACAGTGAAATCTTCTTCACTCAGATATCACCCAGTTGTTTTCTTTTCTTTGTAAAAAGGAAAATCATCACTATTGCAATTTCCATTTCCTCTGTGACACCTACAGGAGCAGATTTAGCCTGATTGCTGGCAAGTGGTGTCTGTATGATGCCAGTGTTGCTCTTCACTGTACAACTGAGCACCACAAGGACAGGCTGTGATCCCAGGGCAGTGACTGCTCATGCTGGAGTATCCATGGGGGGCTATAAGAGATATGTGGGCAATAAGATCATTAAAAGATCTAAAAGACACTTGTTTTCCTCTGTGACCATACAACTCAGCACTTGGAACACTGGAGACAAGTGTGAGCTATATGGAAAGAAATGGGGGCTCCTGCCCTATGCAGACACATGGCTTTTTATTTTCATCCTTAATGTAACTCACCTTCCCTTACTTCCCTTGGGAAGTAACATTAATATATGTTAATCTATGATACAGACTGTATCAACTGCATTTTAGTGCTCTAGAGTATACAGAAATCTTAAATGTGGATCTGCATTTTTCTACTATTTTATTCTTTCACTCACAGTCTGTTGTCATCTACGTTTTCTATGCTTTGTTTTCACAACTCATTTTCACCTTCCCACATGAAGGGTATCTCTGGCAGGGGACATTTATATTGTAAGTAACCGAAACATTTCAGTTTGTGCTTACAACACTGAAACTGGCAGTAGCCTTAGAGTGATGAGGAAATGTGTGCCCCTGCATGGCCTTGAAAATACAATGTATTATACACAGGACTTATGGTCCCTTAAACTCCCCACATATGCACTCTTGCCATTGTCTACATTCCCATTTGCCCATAAAACTAAAGCTACTATTTTCTTCCTCAGAACAAACTTGAAATGCAAATGAAGGGCTGAAGAGAGCTGAGCTCTGTTTGCACGTGATTAAATGGTGGCTTCGAGGAAGAAAAGTGCCGTATTTTAATATAGGAAAGAAACAACAAAGTCACCTGAGTCTTGACACCAGTTTTAATCAAGAAACCAGCTTTAACACTATTTTGGCACTATTTTGCATGTTATTGCATGTTTAAAAAAAAAAAAAAAAAAAAAAGCGACTAAGGAAAGACCCAAAAGAGACTTGGGTTTGGCAGTAAGGAGGGCTGCTGGGGAAATCCAACAACTTACTGTCCTTGCTTAATAAAAACGTTTCTTAAGAAAAAGGGAAGTCACTGTACTTTGGTTGAACACTTCCCCTAAGGACCTTGAAAGAAACCCTGGCAGATGAAGCGTGAACTCATGTGGGAGACTCAGTAGATGGCACTCCTCCCCCTGAGTCAACGCAAGGGCTCATCTTTGGATTAGATTACATTCTGTCAAGGGGGATGGGTCAATATCTCTTCTATAGAATATAGGAATAAAGATATACACAAAAACATATATATTCAAGTTATACATGTAAAAAAACCTTCAGTGGTCTAGGACCCAACTTGCTGGGAGACTACCTTTCTCCATATGGCCTGGTATGACCCATTTCCTCCTAACTTTATCATGGTGGCTGGAGTGACAGATGCTGTGGGTCTTGTCATGGATCAGAGGAGCAGACAACGGACTACTGCAGTATGAAAGTGCCTTGGAGAATGAGGGGAGTCTGATGAATCTTCCTGCTTGAACAGGACAAGACAAATGCAGTTCTTTAGCTGCCCTGCTTGAATGATTTCCTCTGTTTCAAAGTACAAAGTCAATGTCTTGTTCTACGCAGGAGGTGATCACAATATTTGGATAGATAGTTCCTGTATTTATACAGAATTCTTAAATTCTTTTATGATCTTTACAACCAAAAGTCCATAATAAGTGGTTACTATTAATGTATACAGAGAAAATAATACATTTAAATCTAGCTAAGTTGGTCCTTATGTCAATAATACTAATTTATACTCAGTTCCTTCATCATGGATTTTCCATATATTTTACTCTGCTGAACTTTTTCTTAATACTTGCTGAAGCACTAACAATCCAAAAACATAGTTCACATACCTCTATGCTATCTTCCAAATCAGAGTTTGGAAGAAAATTGTAAAGTGAAATGACAATCTGAAGAGGGAAAAGTAAGAAGATCTAGAAAATAAAGAAACGTTGGAACAGATATTAGAATTTTCCATTGCAAATTATCACCACTAACCGGCTGTCTGGGAAACACTCCAACCTGATGTTGGGTTCTCTTTGATAACGTGGTGTTTCTAAGCAACATTTCTAGTCAGCCCATGTGTATGAGTGGTCAGCCACCACTCCGCAACTTCAAAACATGAATTTCTTTTGTTAGATGCAGATCCAATTTGCTGTTTAGTTTTCATATGAAAAATACTTCAGGCTTTTTAAGATGCAGGATTTTTTTTTAAAGTGGTGCTAAATATTATAACGTATTTCAACACATATAGCAGCATGTCTAATTTATTCAATACTACATTAATGAACTCCTTTTTTGTTTTTAAGCTAAGCAGATGGGTATTCAGGTAGCATGTGTTAAAGTTGTCAGGAATTTATGTTCTAATTCCTTTCACATAAGCAGCCGAAGGCACTTCTTACATAAGAATGACAGCAATAACAATTAGCTGGTCTCTTCACTCAATATGCTTCCACTATAATCCCAAATGAAATATTTTTCAGGATTTGGACCTTCTGAACTAGAATTGCCAAAATTCAGTCCTTCCAAACCCTGTATGTGAAAAAGATGTGAATTCAAATCCTGCAGAGTCCATGGACTGCCCATCTGGTTTACAGGCACACTTTGCACACGTTCAAGTGCAATGTATATATAATGATTAGGTAATTCATAATTTAATTTGGTAACTGTTCTTATCTCACCCAAAAATAATTTTAGTTTGATATGTAAGTTAATATCAGTGATAAATAAAGAATAGGCATGTTCCTGTGAAGGAGGCGAAAATCAGTTCTGCAACAGACGGGAGGGATCTCTCACATTGACAGTAGAAGTGAATGGGACCTGCTCTTGGCTGATGGACTTTGAGCTAGACATAGTCCTGCAGACTGCTAGCAGGGCAAGTGAAGACAGAATGAAGACACAGCAGATCATTATGTTCAGTGAAGTTAAGCACCATTTTCTGTAGCTGTGCTTGCATCTCAAAGAGGCTGACTTTAGATCGCTGGCAAGGACAGTTGCATTCCACACTCAGGCAGAAAATATTTTAGATTTCTATAAAACCATCCTATCAAAATGAATATATTTTACCAACTCAGATCTGGAATATATGCATCCTACCAGTGCTAATTATAACAAGACATATGGTGAAACAGCATTTCAGATTGAGACAGTTTGGGCAATTTCTCTACCTATGATGATTTCTTGACACTGGAATCTTTCTTATGGACATCTGTCAGGATGCAAGTTCCAGCAGGAATGTGGCACACTTAGCTCCTTCTTCTGATCCTTTGCTTCTATATTGACATAAAACCCACAGTAGGTGACAGAAAAGTTGCTTGCACCTGGCTCATTGTTAAAAATAGTGAGCCATTAAACTTTGATGATCCTCCATTTAAATGGAGCTCACTTGGATAAAAGATGACAACTCTCCAGAGCAAACGGTTATTTCAAATCTGTTTCCAAGGAAATATAGTAATTGAACTATAGATTAGTTACTGAGAAACAGATCATCTGATACACTTTCTCTAATGACCACCTGAGGTATAGGAAAGTGACTTACAGAAGTTGTTTCCTCTAAGATGACTTCAGAGGAAAGAAGAAGGGTGCAAACAGGACTTGAGAAAAAAAAGCACTAAAGACCTGAAACTGGAGAAATGTCAGACCTCACCTGGAATACTGCATCCAGCTCTGGAGCCCTCATCACAGGAAGGAGATGGACCTGATGGAGCAGGTCCACGAAGATGATTAGATGGCTTGAACACCTCTCCTACAAGAACAGTCTGAAGGAGCTGGGATTGTTCATCCTGAAGAAGGCTTTGGGGAGACCTAATAGCCACCTTCCAGTACCTGAAGGGAGCTTTTAAAAAGACGAGAGGGCCTGTTTACAAAGGCCTGTAGGGAAAGGATGAGGGATAATGGTTTAAAATTAGAAAGGAGTGGATTTAGATTAGAAATAAGGAGGAAGTTCTTTACCATGAGAGTGGTGGAGCAGGGGAACAGGTTGCCCAGGGAGGTGGTTGAGGCCCCATCCCTGAAGACATTTAAGGTGGGGCTTGACAAAGCTCTGAGCAACCTGCTCTAGTTGAGGATGTCCCTGCTCTTAGCAGGGGGGTTGGACTAGATTACCTCTAGAGGTCCCTTCCAACCCAGACATTTCTAAATGTCATGAACAACCCAGTAAACTCTGACCCAAGGACAGAAACCATCCAAGGTAGAGAGGAAACTGAAGTAGGAGGGTGAATGTGGAAATGTTTTGCCCACATAAGTGTACTTCTAATGATAGCCAAAGCAATATCTGATGGGGTTTGCTACTCATCTGTTCACCTCAGCTATCCTATCCATATCTTTGAAAGGAGAAACTGCAAGTTTATGTTGACCATAAAGGGAAAAGATATGCCTGGAGAAGTAGGGGAGGAGGTGATGGGCTGTAGGAGTCTTGATTTTCTGAAACAATAGTAGATAAAAAACATATCAAAGAAGTCTGACAGAAAGAGAGGCTAAATCTTACCAAGACATAAAAAAGCTTAAAACATTCAGATATCTTGTAATATTACCCAAACACAGCAGCTTGGAGTGTACAAAGAGAACTGAGTTTTATCAAGGCTGTGACACACACTGTCCTAGAAAAATTAATTCATCTAGCCTGCAGCTATGTGTTTCTTTCTTAGCACACTGGGTCCCCTTGTTATAGTTTTGAGAGTAATTTTGTCACGTGCTCTCCCTTTCACAACAGGGAGTCTTCACACAGGCCTGAATTTTGACTGCTTATGTGGATCACGACAAGGTACAATACATAGAGGGGCCTTTTTGACCCTCTCAGAAGCCTCCATCAGAGACCCAATCAGTCTGTGGACTCCTTGTGTGCAGCAGGAAAATCATCTAGTGCATCTCTTTTTTGGCATTCATGGCCACATCGAAACATGACCAGACAGATCAGGGGTGCCAACATCATCTCCTGCTCAGTCTGGCTGCAGACACTAGGATCACCTTTCACCATAGCATCAGTATACCCCTTCTGGCTGAGGCATTTTTCCTCATTATCTCTCAGGTTCCCTGTATCTTCATGGAGAAAGACAGTCTCCTCTGGAGACATGTCTATCTTTCATCATTCAGCATAAGCAGAACTTAGATGGCATAACTAGTAACACAGAAACCTCATTTAAACTCCTGAAATAAATAAAAATAAAAATAAAAAATCTATAGTAAATTTATCACAAATACACAGAATGAATTTAGAGTTAAATGTAGAGCTGAAGGAAGTACTCCCAGCAAACAACTAATCTATGTAAATTCATCTTTAACTTCTTTTTCTAAACTGCTGCTGAGCTTCATGCAATGTAGGGATTGCCCACAAAATATGTTTGTCTCCAAATGCTGTAAAGAGATCTGTGTGACAGGGAGTTCTCATGACTGACCTTGAGAACAACAGCACATAGGTCAAAGCAAAGGTCCATCTAGCATAGTGTCTTTAAATAGCAACTAAGAGTAGACAGTTAAAGAAAGTGTAAGTGCTAGGAAAACAATATAATATTTTGTCTACTAGATTATTCTAGCTTCTAGTGCTGCTTAGATAAGTGACTTCATTAGCCAGATGTCATAGCTCTGTGGTTAGTAATGCTTGATTGATTTTTCTGCTTGTGATTTTAACTGGTCACTACATTTGTGGTTCAGACCGTGGGCTCATTTAAGTTCCTTCTCTCATTAGCATTTCCATGCTTTCTACTATTCAGGCCACTACACTTGAAGTAACTTTTACCTATTTCTTCATTTGATTCTCCCAATCTTAAAACTCAGCATTGCTCCAGAAAACCTCTGGGAAAATAGTAATGAAAAGATTAATGAATGTATCTTTCAAATTGTGCATGTACTCTAAAGCTTGATCCAAAATCCCATTGCTAACTAACCAAAAAACAACATTGATTTGAGGCAGATACACACTACTTCCAATGTGATTTTGTTTTGAGAGATGCCAGAATGTCTCAAGGCACTTGCAAACTCAGAAGTCATATAAAAGGGGTTTGAACATTAGATCCTATATTACTAGGTTTTGTTCCCTGACTTAATTAAAGTAATAGTGTTTTCATTGCAAATACAAACAGTTGTGAATTTGACAATGACATTTGGAATGATTATTACACAATGTATATCAAAATATTTTTGCCAGTTAACATGCTTAGTGAATACTCACAAAAATCCAGTACATAGTCAGAACAGAGTTTAGTATTTTAGTACCAAGAAACATTACAATCCCTTTTGACAACCATCATTATTCTCACCAGTTCATGATTATGCCACTGAATACTGTGTGAAGAGTAGCAGAACCACTAAAATCCAAGAAGTAATTCAAACCTCTTTGGGTGTTTGACAAACATGTACCTTGTCATTGAGTCTGCAGATATGAAATCAAGGGATCAGTTGTTTATACCATGAATGATACCAAAACTTGAAATTCACCAAATGGATCAGACTCCTAAAAGACCCTTTTTCCTATCCTTGAAAATGAGGTGGAAAGGATAAATAATCCATGTCATTCCTCTTTTTCATTTTCTCCAAAATTTCATCAGATACCATAGGACGAAGCCATCCTTACTGGGAACCTTTTCATTTACTCTACCAGACAGCTGAAGTCTCAAAGTCATTTTCTATGTTTGCATCCTTTGTACATATATACCCCAGCATGTACTTCAACATGGTATCCCAAGTACTGGCTCTTTCTGTTAGTTCTCATAATTCATTTTAAGCTTTCTTATTTTAAGATGGACTGCACACCTTGATTATCTTTCCCTGCTCACCTCAGTCTCCACTGTGGCATTTTCCTTCTTGTCTCCAGGACCATGTAAGAAGTAAGCCCTTCAGTGGCGCTTCGTAGCCTGCTATGGGGAGATTCTTGAGGAGGCCAACATGCCAGCTAGTCTACCTTCTGCTTTTCCATTCTTCCAGTAAGAAGCCTGCGAGTGAATCCTTCTCTTATTCTCATACCCCAAACCTTTTCCTGCACTTAAATGTCCTGTTTTGCATTTCTGCCTAGTTCAGATTCAAAAGGTTCATTCCTCCTCCCCTCTTTCCTGTCCTACTCTCCCAGTTCTCAGCTTTTGCCATAATATCTTCTGATGTCCCCATGGGTCTCCTCACCAGCTAACTGACTTCTCCAAAGAACTCCACCAAGCCTCTGAGTCCTCTTGCCCCTCTTTTTCCAGTTATTGGATTCAAACCTTTCTAATCAGTTCCAGTTGAGGTGCAAATGCTCAACCGCAGGAAATTGCACTTCGGTTTATTTGGCATCCCTCTGACAAAAACTCCCCTACTTCACGGGATCATACAGGGTGAGTCTTTCCAGGATCAGAACACTTTCTGAAGTCTTGGTTTGATTACCAAAAATACTTCAGGGTGCAGAATCAGACTGTATTCCTAAAATGTTCCTATTCTTTTAGAAGCCAGGACATACATTATTTGAACCTTCCACCTCGGTGACTGAGAGATGTGTCCCAAGCACCTTGTGAGAGATACTTGGAGCTCCTTACCTGCATGGAGTCAAAAAGAGCATGAGCAAGTAGGGCTCAGCACCTTTGGGCTCTTTTTGCAGTGAAAAGACACAACCTGACAGTACCTTTGCAAACGGCATTGATTTACCTGCATGGTTTTGGGTTTTTATAATAATTCTATTGCAGGCTTGGCCCTTCAATGTGCTTAGTGTTAAGCACAGAAATAGTTTAAGTGATGTGAAAGAAATCGCCTACATGCCTGCACATGTGATTAAATCCTTTGGTGCATCAGGCCAGAATGCCAAACACATTGTTGAATCAGGCAATGAGTGTGTATATAAACAAGATCTTTACAAACTGACACAAACGCAGCACTTGCGTTTCTTTAAGGCTCTCCTAACTGAGTTCATCCCTGGCCTAAATGCATTTGCTTTAGTAGGAAAAGGCTAACTAATAATTTAGCCTTATTTCTTTTTTGATGTTAAGACAAACTGCTTAGGTAGAAGTCTGTGGTTCTAATTTTATTAGTTACAGACATATTTTTCACCGGTTGCTATACAATCTTATGTGATGATTTACAGTATTGACAATATGCAAAAACTTTAAAAATATTTGGATTACCAAGCTCCTTTTTGAAGGATGGTATTTGTGTTATTGGCCACTGAAGCCCAGCTAAGAACATCCGAACATTGTCCTGTCCTGCCCCTGCAAGTAATGAACTCTTTTGTAGTCTGTAAAATGATGGTGTTTTGTGGTTTCCTGGAAGGGAGACAGCAACTAGATGTGCCTGCTCCCACTGAACATGATGCCAGGGTTGT
>JANIJG010025966.1:46720-77490 GCA_024611175.1 Megaceryle torquata
GTTGTCAGTCTGTATCAGATTGCAGTGCCATTCCCCTTGCAGGCATTAGTGAATAATTAGGGGAGCAACCATTAATTATTTTATTTTACCATCATGACTACAGTACTGTAAGTAATCTCCAACCAGTAGAGCTCCACTAATAGTCACCCTGTGAGCCACAACTCCATGCACCAGGACAAGTAGCAGTGATGCTTTTGTAACACCAAAAGTAAACAGGTATTTACACTTCCCATTTTGATCTTGATCCTGTTCCAGTTGTTTTAGCAGTTTAATTATTTTTAATAGTTACCATACATTTTCTTCCTTTGCTCCTACTTCTATATTGAAACATATCACAAACCATCTTAAATGGGATTAAGTTACTTCCAAAAGCCTCCCAGTAGAACTGCCAAAGGTTTCATTTCCTACTTTAATCAGTCACTTATTCTGCATGTTGAGAAGACAGAGCTTCCATTGATAGCAATAAATTCACATAACTGGGATTATATGTGTAGGCTAAGAAAACTGATAAAAAAATTAGAAGTGACATTTGCAGATGGCTTCAGAAGTATTCCAACTTCTATACTGCTCACCTCCTATAAACAAGTGGAGGATCCATGCATCTTAAACCTGCTATTGTTAATGAGAATGATCTCTGCAAATGTGCTACTTGCAGCTGGGAAAAGAAGACTCCGATGCTCTTGCTTCTTAACATTCTCCTTTGTTTCTGCCCTCTCCAACTCAAATGCTTTCTAGCTGTTTTGCTGGCAGCTTTAGCAACATTAATGCATTCCAAACTAGGAAAGTTTCTACTTTAATATCTTACAACTAGCTCAATATGTACTGACCTCAAACTCGGGATAGTAGTAATTTGATATTACAGCTCATTACTGTTACTCCCAGCAAGTTTCCCCTTGAAAGTGCCTTCCCCCTCCCTCTCACACACACCCTCCCACCCTCCATTCAGAATTTGTTTTTAATTGTTCAGGAGAGAAAATTCAGACTGTGAGCCAACAATATATTTCCAGGGGGTACAAGATATTAATAGAGCTACATCATGGCCCCATATATCGTAATAAACTGTGCTGTAATTTGTTTACCCACTGTAGACAGTAACTAACATTCAGATAAATGGAGTTGGCGCCTGCAAGATTTATGATATACTTCTGTGCTTAGCAATGTTTAATCAGGGAGTTAAAATATTACAGTGTAAAATCCTTTACAAGCATGCACAAACAGAGAACTACCATTAGAGGCTTGGCAGACATACTCGGTGTCAAATAGTACCTCCAGACACTCTCAAAACACAAAGAAGAATATTCAAAGCAGCTACTAACTGACTAGCATTATTTAAGAACCACGTCAGAGCTCATTTTTTTAGGGGGACTTGCTTTTGAAGTGACAGAATGATAGGCAGGGACAAGTGGGCTTGTCTGCAGAGCCCATCAAGCTGAAAGAAGTTGGGGTGGGTGGATAGCATGGAGGTGGGGGGGAAGGGAGGTGAATTTTGGTCAAAAAGGTGGTAGATGCCTGTCACAGAGCTTAGAGTGTTTGGATAAGACAGGCTAGCATGTGGGGGGATCAGCATGAAGCATCACACCTGGAGGAAAAGACAACTAGCTCCAGCCTCAGTGCCATAAGCCTGGCTCCACAAAGTCTAGCCAACATCTGGAATGGATATCAAGAGACACAGTGCAGCCCTGACTGGCGCTCTACTCTACCTTTGTACTTTTCACTGCAAATTGAAAAGCAAAACAGACATCAAGGATATATTTATATAACTGTCTTCAAGCTGCATTTTCTACTCCCATCTGCTGCACATGATAAGTTTCAAGTGTTTTCTAATAAAAAAAGGATTTTTTTTTTTTTTACTCCTTGTTCAGTATACAGACTGACTTTTTTTTTTTATTATTCACAGTTTTAAAGGAACAGTAAATATTTTACAGCCAGAGGAAGTGTCAGCACCATGACTTTCTGCTATTGACATTATTTAACCACACTGACTATTGAGCCAAATGTGACAGGGCATGAGTTTGTGCACATGCAGACGCCTGCATTTGCCTGAGTGTGTAAATGAGCTCGCTCATATACATTTGTATGTGCACATGTGGTTTGAAGAAGAACATTCCTGGGAGTTTTTCTCTTTATTTTCACATCATACTGTTGTTATGTAGCTCAAAGGGGGAGGGCAGCCCTGTATGTACAAACAGGAGATTCTGTGGTAAACCACTCCCCAGGAGGGTTATGGTGAAGGAATGCAGCCACGATATCAGAAAGGCTCTGTTTTTCCTCTCTGCTTTCTAGCTACATGGCTGATGAGACCAGATCAGCCTTCTAGTCAGATTGATTAATTGTGAGGAAAATAACCAGAATGAGAAATAGTTACATCTGAGTGTGAAACTTCACCTTCAGACCATAAGGCACCAAAACAGGCCTGGATATACATGTGTTTTGGCAGAGACGTATGTAGAGAACATGGGCTGATGTTCTCCTCAGCAAAAGACAGATAGGTTCAGATATTTCAAAATACATTCTGGACTAGATGGGCAATGACATGTATGAGTATCCATGAGAAAGTACATCTATTTGAGGGCATCCACTTCAACCCATGAGAGATAATCATGCAGATCTAAGAAATATCTCTCTTCAGTACAGAGCAGTAAGCCTGATCCCTATCTACCTCAATTATTGGTATAAATTAGGGATATCTGCATTTATTGGAATTATACTGGTATAAAATATTCAGAAAAAATGCTTTTTGAATTCATCAGGGAAAAGTTTCACCAGTACTAATAACAGGAATAACAATACTATAGAAACTGCATGGAACATCAAAACAGTTAATTTGCTATTACTTGTTGCTCTCATGAGAAAGGATAATCATGGATTGGAAGGAAAAATCTCCAGTTTCTCTCCTTCATATTGTAAAGTACTAGTTTCAGCTGTTTTAGTACAGTGAACAGGAGATGGGAATGTAAAACCTACAGTTCTATGATGACTGCATGAATTCATCTTATAAACGTAAAAAATTAGTAACATCGCTGTCTACAACTTTGTAAAATTAGTGGTCCTAATTAAGATAATCCTGAATTTTGTGTTGGAAATGCATTGCCGTGCTATAGTCATTCATTGAAACAGAAATATTTTTCTTTTTTCTCCATGGGAAATGGTACCTTTCTTCCATAATACAGCCTTCAAGGGAAAACATGCTGTCTTTAAAAAAAACTTGCTATTTGTAATAAACATGTATTCAAAAAACGAAAAATATTGTTTTAACCAACATTTCCTATATGAAAAAAAAATCATTCCTAATTTGATCTACTTGTAATTTGCTTCAGCTGTTTCAATTAAAAAGACCAGTATAAGAGCAAATACTGTATTTGTAGCAAAGGAAGAAGTTACACACCCTGTATTGTGAGACCCCATGAATTTCAAAAGAGCCAAGAGATGTTCTTAGCTAAAGTTTATTCTCAAGTACTGTCAAAATGAGTGCAATCTGAAAAGTAGATAATTTCATAACATCTATTGAAAATCATTCTGCATTAACAAATGAAATGTATTTGCCCTCTTTCATAATATGCAGGATATATGCATATTTCATATGCATTTAATATTTCATATTTCATAATTTCATATTTCATAATATGCAGAATATCTGTTTTTCATTTGCTGTGTTAGCAGCAGCAAATAATTTTTATGTAGTTTGGAGGGTTTAAGGGTGGGGGTTTTTTAATTAAATCCTATAAATTTATTGAATCTTCCAAGTTTTATTCATAAAGGAGGGTGTCCTAGGATCTGTGAAGTGAAACTCACAGTGCCTGTAAAGCTGGTGAGAAATCACAAAAAGGAGAAGCCTTTTCTTTGGTTGAGAACAGTTGCTCTGCATGACTTAGGCCAATTTCACAGAAAATAAATAAATAAATACATGGAAAAAAATTGCTCCCTTAATTCTGAAATGATGGTTTTCCTTTGAAATCTGACTGGCAAACTTTAGGCATTTTCACAATGTAATTCTGAAGCTATGGTCCCAAGTGAAGTTATCACAGCAAAAGTAGCATGTGACAAAAGATTTGCACATGCTGTTAATATGGAAACTCTGTGGAAAGAAACTCTAGGCCAGTGTTTGGACATAAAAAGGGAAGTGCTTTGTCCTTTCCATATCTAGATCATTTCACAGCAGTTCTTGAGATGCGTTTTGCCATGCATATCCATTCAAAATAAAAGCTCTATGAGTTTGCTTTCTGGACAGTAAAACATTTCTCCTTGCCTTGTATTAGAAGGAATCATAGATCAAAGGGAAAGCATCCAGGTGGATCAGGGAAACACCAAAATTTCCTGACCAGCCCCTTAATTGTTTACACATAAACACAAGATAGCTGTGAAAGTGACCATCGAGTGTGTTTTCAAGACTAAGAAGAAAATAGAATTGAATGACTCTGAATATATAGGAGTATATTTCTAAATTTTACAATTCTTGGGTTTATTTAATAATAAATGCTTCTATAGTAACTTAGAACACGTTCAATATTATGTATCTATCATGTACTTTTATTTGTATTTCCATTTTCAAATTTGTTAAATTCAGATGGAAGTTGTTCTCTACAGAAGGTCAAAAGAAGACAGAAAGTCATCTGTATGTAGTTTGCAGTGAGAGGGACAATCTGCAGCAGACTGTGCCACCATGTCGTCTCATACTACATAGAAAGTAATGAAATTAGCACTCTGTAGGGTTAGACATCCCATGCTGAAAGGCACTGTCTGAAAAATCAGTGTCAAGATTACATTAAACCCCTAAAATATGCTGAGTGAGGTTCAGTTTCTGATCTTCTTCCTCCCTCAGATTTCATGTGGTATATTTCTCAAACAGGGAACCAACTCATTCTCTCTGTTTACCAGTATCCTCCTGATAAAGTAGAACTGAAAACACTGTGTTGTACTGGAACGTGTAGAAGTTTGGAGTTCAAAACAATTGCTTGTTACAAAAATAAAGGAAGGCCTTTCCTATGAAATCTATGAACTCGAAACAGGGATACAGAACAAGTCGTTGCCAATAACTTTAACTTCATTTATCTATATTTGGCAAAAATTGTGCTGCAGCTGGAGATGAAGTGCTGAGCTAAATAACTGCAGCGACGTGAGCTCCAAAACAGCA
Source organism: Megaceryle torquata (assembly GCA_024611175.1). NCBI lineage: Eukaryota > Metazoa > Chordata > Aves > Coraciiformes > Cerylidae > Megaceryle > Megaceryle torquata. The sequence goes on from JANIJG010025966.1 coordinate 51,852, forward strand.
ATTACTAAGCTGTGCTGCCTTGTGTAAGATTTTACTTTTATTTATTGTATTTAAAGCAACTCTTTAGCTATGTACAATACAACAAGGACTGCCTGCTCAAATAATGCCTGATTGCAAGACATCTCAGCTCCACTGTCAATATAGTTAAGTGTTTAGAAAGGTAAAATGTCTTTCATGAAGCCAGATTGAAGTTCTGTGCATTGTGGTTTTATCATTCTACATACCTTTTTATTGTCTCTAATTGCAAGGAATAACTTATTTCAAACCTAAACTTGGCTTATCACAAACACTGTATTAAATTTATTGGGTTTTATTATCAGAAAAGGTATTGATAGTTTTAAAATGCTGAATAAAAATGGCACACAATCCCTGTTCAATGCCACAGTGAAAACCTCTGTCTCTAAGGGCTTGGATGTTTAACCTTAGTTCATGGTTATGAGAACAAAAAAAATCCAAAAAAACGTTAATAGAGCTGTTGGATGCACAGCTTACTAACACTATTTCTATCATCTACCCTTTAAAAAAAAAAAAGAGAAAAAGACATTTGGGGTTTTTTCAACATCTCTTCTTTCCTGGTAGATGTCTCTATTCTCAAGTGTGAAGTCCAGGTAGCTGTAATTTTTTTTATGTTTTCCAGTACTAGCTAACTCCATATGTGTGTCTAGTATTACAGCAGAGCCTCACAGTGGCTTCTGTCTCAAGCACAAAGAAGAGATACAAGACTATTGAACAAGTTTCATCATGCATAAACAACTTCATCTAGGGAAATGTTGACATTTCTGAGAAAGAAAATGAGAAAATGAAATGACATATGTGTATTCTCCTAGTTGTTCTAGAAAATGGATGCTGATGCCATAAATCTAGCTCATTCCCAAAAAGTAATGTGACTGAAATAATATCACAGTGCCAGAAAAGCTGACTAATTGCCTGGATTCTAAAGTTGACATAATTTTTCCAAGATGACCTAGTATTATTAGTAGTATTCAGTCCCTCAGACAGTGGATGTTGTCCTCATTTGCCATACTTCTAACCCTCTTTCATTTTACTTCCACAACAAGAAATCCTGATACAGAGACTTCCCTCCTTCCAATTTCTTGGTCATTCATGGTCTTTTTAACCCAAATCAGCACAATCTCATAACCATCTCAGTCATTTTCTAGATTCAGACAGCAGCACTTCTTTGGGACATACTGCCTTTCAGCAGATGGTTCCCAAACATTTGGGGCAAATAGATCATTGCTGTCATTCAAATTAAACAAAATTACTCTACACTCTTACAATTTAACTTCTACTTGAAGGTAAGGAGGAGTGGGTGACACACCAGCAGGCTGGGCTGCCATTCAGCAAGACCTGGACAGGCTTGAGAGTTGGGTGGTGGAGAACTTAATGAAGTTCAACAAGGGCAAGTGTGGAGTACTGTACCTTGGGAGGAATAACTCCATGCACCAGTACAGGTTAGGAGTTGACCTGCTAGAAAGCAGCTCTGTGGAGAAGGACACGTGAGTCTCAGTGGACAAGTTCACTATGAGCTAGCAGTGTGCTCTTGTAGCCAAGAAGGCCAACAGTATCCTGGGATGCATTAAGAAGTGTGTGGTCAGCAGGTCGAGGGAGGTTCTCCTCCCCCTCTGCTCTGCCCTAGTGAGACCACATCTGGTCTCCCCAGTTCAAGAGAGACAAGGAACTACTGAAAAAGTCCAGTGGAGAGCTACAAACATGATTAGGGGACTTGAACATCTCTCTTACAAGGAAAAGCTGAGAGACCTGGGTCTATTTAGCCTGGAGAAGACTGAGTAGGGAATCTTATTAATGCTTATAAATATCTAAAGAGTGGATATTAAGAGGATAGGGTCAGTCTCTTCAGCGTTTCCCAGTGATAGGACAAGGGGCAGTAAACACAAACTAGAACCCAGGAAGTTCCACCTTAATGTAAGGAAAGAAATCTTTACTGTGAGAGTGACAAAGCACTGGAACAGTATACAGCTTGTGGAGTCTTCTCTGGAGACTTTGAATACCTACCTGGACACATTCCTGTGCAACCTGATCTAGGTGAACCTGTTTTAGCAGTAGGGTTGGACTTAATGATTCCCAGAGGTCCCTTCCAACCCCTACCATTCTGTGATTCTGCAGTCCTGTAATACTAAAGATAATTCTTAATATAGTTCCAGATTTCTGCAGACCATCTCCTGTGACTTCATTGATTAATCACTAGCCATTGGTGAATGCAAAACTACTGATATATTGTACACAGGACCGGTGATGTTTGTTCTTCATCATCTAGATCCTTGAAACAACTATGTCAGAATAAGCAAACACCTATATAACAGTGGGTCATATTGCTTAATTTCTCACCTACTTATCTAAGGAGAAGTGATGTTAGATTTTTCTATGCTTAGGGAGCACCAGTCTGGATGCTTATATGTTCTGGGATGCTTCTCCATTTCTTTCAAGAACACTGAAGCTTCCTAGGAGAGGTAGGTGTGGGAGGCTTGCTTCTTGTCACCTTCTCTCAATTCTCAAACCTGCCTCATTTAATGGAATAAATTTTAGTCTGGTACTACACATACAGATATGTCTTTTGCTTGTATTTTGTGATTCCAGTCTAGATCTTGTGATTCCATCCTCTGATAAATTCCTTGATTTCTTGTAAGAAAGCAAAGCCAAAGTAAGCCAAGGAAAGGAATACAAGTCTTGTATGAATCTTCAGAACTTACCCACCTTTCATTACTGGATAGAGCCTGTCAAACTTGACTTCTCTTTTTATTTACCCATACAATGGGTCACTCTTGCAGTTCCATAGGCACAACGTAGAAATATTTCAACATGTTAACCTACACCCTCATTTAGTATCCATTTACATCCCTAGATTAACTCCATTGTACTGATTGGAAAGCTAATGCCAAAGTCCTTACACTTTAAACAAAATGAGCTGAAGCATTCCAGCACCATTGCTAAAAGAGAGGTCTACACATATACTTCCAGGGTAATCTAACTTGTACCAGAAATTGTTAGAGATTAACTGACTAGGTGTTACTGATGTTGACACACTGATACATGGCTCTCTGCTTCTACATTAATATGTTTCGGCCATTGCACATGTTGAATGCTGTTTGGACTGTGGTGCTTCAGCGTAAAATGAAGAAGGAACTACAGTAACATGTAATTTACAATGGAGTCTATGTTTTGCTTGCACATATAGAAGACACATAGAATTCTTCCTTTTAAAGTAAAGCTTCCTTGTCCATTCATCACACACCACTAATCACCACCACTTGGGCATCTTAAAGAAAATGACGTACCATGTATCAGAAAAACTGACAAGGCAAACAGCTGAAATTGAACATATCTTTACAAATTGTGAGGAAACTGCAGGACTGTTATACAGATCATAATAATGGAAGCCACATTTCTTTTCTGAAAAAAAGGAATCATTCTCCTGCCATTTACAACAGTTAGTTGTTTATGCATCTCCACAAGTCTTCAAACTACTCTTCCTTAGTGATTCTGAGGCCTAGATTATGGTTCTGTTGTTTTGCAAAGTTCAACAGCTAGTAAAGCCCATAATAAAATAACAGCCTGACTAACTCCTTGTATTCAACATGATAATAGCACTGACAATCTTCTCCCGTCTAACAAGTTTATATTCTGTTTCAGGAAGGTCTACATGCACACAAATGTCTGATTGCATTTACTCTTTGCATTGAGATCTGCTCTCCATTATCCAATTCACCACCCTTTATATCTTATATTCCATTCTTAGATATCAAATAGGAAAGACTATGGTGTTGAAACTTATGTTAGTGTATATAATTACCATGGTAATGGAAACATTTGGTATCTTCTTCAAATTCCTGATATGTATTGGCTGCTCTTTGCTGAACTGTTTTCCTCCTTTTGGCTGTAGTGTCACCTTTTCTGTTCCCAGTTCCTCTGCAGTAGTCTGGACATAAAAATCTATGTCATCCTCACAAATGGTCAGATAAAGACACAGAAAAACACTAAGCCTGCTAAAATACAGGCTTGATCTGAAGCAGAAAACATTTCAGCCGAAAGCCAAATGGTAACAAAGTCAGCCATAGTTGGTCCCATTCCTGCCTCAAGTAGACACCCCACTTTGCCCTCTTAGAAATACTCAGCTTCCCATGGGGTTCTGACATCCTGTTTTCCTAAGGTATGTGCAGTGCAAGTAAATTACTGTCACATCAGCAGAGTAATTCCCATCTCCACACTCTTCTACTCTGCCTCTGCCTCTTGTTCACTTTGGCTCTTTATGCTGATTTAGAGACAGTAATTCTTTCCTTTTCATGCCAGCTGAAGGCCAGGCTCCCCTAGCCTCTGAGCTTATAGTTGATCAATTCTGTGAAGTTCATGTTCTCTTTTGTTCATACCATAGAATTCTCTTTCACCTGTTAAAAGAATGAGTTGACTTCATACACAGTTAAAAGCTTCATATTTCCACCAAGCACAGCATATTGCTACCATTCTAGCATGACTCTGTTGTAAATGACTACTCAAACACAAGACAGTAAGAAACCTCATGTTGACATGAAAAGGAAGCTAAAGTGGTTCTGTGCCTTTTACAAGAATGTACATTGTTGATAGCTTGTAACCTGAAATCATTTAAAATTGAATTGTGGTTTCAGACAACGAATAACTGAGTAGCTCATATTCTTTGATGGCAAACATTTTCTGAAGGGAAACTATTGTCTTAACCTTTCTAAATAAGAAAAACACATGAAGAACAATTTACAAGGCTTATACTAGACTCAAGGCCCTCAATTTTTATTTGTTTGGCTGGCCTGTTGGGGTTTTGTGTTTGTTGTGGAGATATTTTCTTTCTTTATAGAGAGCACAATATTCTGAAAAACAAAGGATATACTGTTTTTAGTAGATCTGGCCTGAATATCATTCAACTAAAGTTAGTTATTAGGTCAGAAATAAAACTTGGCCTGTTATTAAATCTGTATTCTACCACAAATACTCTGCTAGTAAGAGAACACATTTGTTCATATGGCAGACAGGAGCTGAGAAGAGGCAATGGTGAAGGATAATAACAGTGGAATCTCATTTATCCTAAAACATTGCATAAAACTTAGGTTGTAATTTTGCTCTGCCTTATTGAATGGTTTTCCTTAAAATTCCCAAGAGCAGCCAGGTGAATCAGGAAAGCATGAGAATAAAGATTAAACAGATTTCCTTTCCTACATTTCCATTCAGGTGAATGGGGAGGATTAAAAAAAAAGTTATTGCAACTATTGGAAGAAAAAACTATTGGAAGAAAAAAGATGGTGCCTTTTCATTTACAATTTATTAGCAACTTTTACTGTAGAGAATAGTGCAATTATGGGTCTGCCAAAACAGCTGAGATTATTTGATAAAGATTCACTACAGAAGGATAAAAATAGAAAATAAAGAAATTAAGATTTTGGATAATCCAGCATGTTCCACTGAAGCTAATTGAGACACAGTTGCATTTTTTCTGTTTCCTGTATTTTCACAAGTTGCCTACTAAAGCAGCTATTACTAGCAACTCAATAGGTGCTGTGGGCTGATCACATGACAAATCAAGATCAGGTGAAATAATATCCAGCATTTTCTAAAATGTATAATTTCCATAAAAAAGAAATTATTTCTGAATTTCCACTGAAAAATGGTTTAAGAACTAGATAGTGATAATGCTGCTATAGATCACTCTGGTTTCATCCTCTCTTTAGATAATTACTACTCTGCCCAGACACAAGACTGGTCCAGTTTTGTCCTTCACTAAACACAATTTGAACCCAAACCACTCTTCTCCAGAAAGAATGCCCTAGGTACTGAACTGGGCATTCAGAGTATTCAGCCACGCTTTACTGTTATATTTAATATTCCTTGAGTCAACAATAAAATAGACCAGTGGCCTAATGGCTACCAAGCCTATAGACTACCTTGTCTTCAGGCAGTGTTCTGATTATGACACTCAACACAACCTGAGTGTTCTTCCCACATTTTTCAAGCAAACGTCTTAACAACAGGCTGTCAGTCAACCTGAGCACCAGCTTTCTCAACCTGTTTCTGGTGGTGTTTCACAATAACTGTTTATTCATCAATCCAGTGAGTAAATCAGTGTTTAGACCAGTGGTTAGGGCATTGCTCTAAGAAATAAGACAAGAGACTTCTCATCCTCCTCCAGTGATTGTCACTTATATAATTGAAACAGCAATAAATTAAGAGCATTTTTATCAGCATATTACCAGATGGCTCACATTATCTACTATGAGTAAGACACCAGGATTCAGTTTTCTTTAGGAGAAAAGGGAGACTGTTTCCCACACTCGGTAATGTTCAATACTCAAGACACACAAAGCATGGGAGGAGGAAGATGGGTAAAAAGGAGGTAATGATGGAACATGACCCAGTCTCAGGTCAAATAAACAATAGTGTTAAAAGTGGCATTAAAATTCAACCTCCTGGCAGCAAGGACACAGACTCAACCACTCCATGTCTCCCTAGCTTCAGAGACCGAACATACATTTATGAAGTGTCCCTGAGCTCTATTTCTTGGCAGTGGGGATCTTTTTTCCTCTCAACATGGGACAGGCTTTGTGATGCTTGAAGTGAAACATCTCCCCAGATTGCATAGTGTTTGACTATAAAAGGGGCTTAAGGTGCTAAAACTAGACTGGGATAAGCACATTTCAGATGCCTGAAGAGCAGAGGAACCTCTATGATCCAGCTGTCCTGTCCAGGCACTACACCTGTTTGCCCTAAACAGACATCATGACAGTTTCTGCATGTTACAAAATAATTAGAAAAATGTATTAAGTACACATTATTTTCTTCAGCTTTGCAGACACATTCACATTCACTTATACGTTGCTATTACACTTCAGTTTGTTAGGAAACCCATCCTGTATTTTTACAGAAGTTTGAGTTAACAGTGGAGCTAAACTCCCACAAAACAGTAACCATCCCTATCAGCTGGCTTTTTTAATGGCATCCAAGACAAAGAATAGGAAACATTTCAGTGATGCTGACCAAAAATATGTGCCATCTCTTCATGAATAAAAGAAAGGGAAAAGCACTCTACAACTGAGCATACTCACCAGCTGGAAGAGAAGGAAAGGCAGCAGGCAGGTGTAAAATAGCTATTTTGGGGCTCTAGTTGCTTTTCTCTGTATTCCAAAGGATTGATACCAGCACAGTTTTCTGTGAAAAGAGACAAATCTAGATTTAGTGCAGAAGTGAGTAGTCAGTGAAAAGGGACAGTATCCAAACTCGCGCATTTTTAAGGATTAGGCCCCTCACACACACACACACACACACACTGTTTTTCAATATTGTTCCCCGCAATAAAAACTGAGATTGTTTTCTGAACAGGATGCCAGCTGCTTCCTGTTCATGCTACTAATACATAACACTGCCATTGTATCAAATCAAGGGATCCTCACTCTGATCATCAGCCAGCAGAACAAATGCACTATATTAAGAAAATCCTCATAAAAGGCTACAGCTTCGACTGGTGTAATTCAGCCCAGTCACACTGACTTCATCAACATTTTACTCCTGTTTAGGACCTAATCTGCATTGAAATTTATCTTTCACATGTTTAACTAATGTGTTGTACACTTATATGTAGGAAATAAGTTCTATAGGTTATGCATGCAGTGTGGACCCCGTAGTTAGTCACTTACTAGTTATGACCTCTCAGGCGCACTAGCAACGAAAACATGCACAAACATCACAAAACTCCCTGTAGCATGAACTGAGTACTGCTCTCTGCCACAAAGAAGCATTCTCCAAGCTTCTGCAGCTCTTGCTGTGAGCATCCCTTCCCTCCAAAAAGGCAATCTTCCCCAAGAAGCCACTGCCTCATTCTACACAACTCAGATCTGATGTTACCATGGTTAATATTTCTGACTTGATTGGCACCACTAGTAATTGAACTGCAGTCTCTTGAGTGCAGCAAGCTCTATTCATTAGCCCCTATTGTGTTAGGACACTGCATCAACCCACATTATTTTCTGTGCTAAGTGGAAAAAAATCAGCCATGAATACAAAGTTATGTTGCCATACAAGACCATGCAGTTTTGCTCTTGGATTAATTTTATTAAATTAAATAATATATTGCACGTACATTTTATTTATATCAAGATCAGTGCAATATGGGATGAGGCACCTTCATTTTGACTGCATAATGTTATGTGTATCTAAAACTTTATATAGCTCAGTAAGAAGAGGTAAGAATAAGAAGAAGTAATAAGAAGAGGTAATAATAAGAGTAAGAATAGCTTTGTAAGAAGAGTTGCAGTTTCATCACAATATTAGCAAAATATTTGCAGTCTTCTTTCTACTTGTTTCTACTTTATACAGAGTTATACTTTATTAAAAAGTTACTGATTTGAGTCTATATGTTACAGAATGCTAGGCAATGAAAAGGATCATATACTAAAAGGTTTCCTGTATAAGGAACAGGACAGATAAGCTTCATAGTGCAGCTTCCAATTGTTTTTTCAGATCAAGATTTTATACATTATATATATTTTTAACAGATTTTATAGATTAATTTATGGCATATATAAGTGAATTAGACCAATTAGAAATTATTTCATAAATCTTTGTAATTTTTAGATGACAGGTTTAGTAGAGGTAACCAAAATATGAGGAATATTTTGTGTTCTGATCCCATAAAATGTTCCACAAATTAATAACCTCTGATGTCAGGGAGATGGCCATACCATTGTTCATCCTACTGCATTTTTACTGTAATAAATACCTGCTTTCATCTTTGCAAAAATTTTCATGCTTTGTTTTATTCATTTTTCCTTTCCCCTTTAGACAAGCCTATTAGTTAGTTTTGAGAAATATTTGCTGCAAAGATTCTTTCCCATAAGGAAAAGGAGAAAAAATAAAAAGGGGGGTGGGGTGGAATTAGAGAAACACAGGTGTCAAAGGACAAAGTTCTGCCTTCCTTCATCAGCCTGCCTTGGCATTTTGAGATGGATCTTGGAAGACAAGGAGTTTGCAGGGCTTCAAGAATATGAGTTTGAGAAAGATACATGGGAAGGAAAGCAAAAGACACTGTGAGATATTGACTTCAGACAAACTGCTTCTCATCATACCTTGCTACTAAGTGGAATAAACTGTTCTTCATGCTCTCAGCACCAAGATTCTCACCTTTCTATTTCTACTCTGTTGACAATACAGTAATATATTCCCTATTTCTTCAGTTTCAAGCCTCGTCTGAGTCCACTCTATTTTGTAGAGTCAAATAGGTTTACAAGGAGTGAGGCAAGTCACAGAAAACAGCACACTTCTAGCAGAGAAACACTAACACTAATGTCATACACAGCAGTGCAAAAGAGTAGTGCTGCGAGATATGATCTCTAGGTCCATGTGATGGATGGTCCTGCCAGTGGTTCTGACTTGTCTCAGCTCTGTCTGAGAACTGCTAGTGCTAAGCACATCAGAAAAATATAATTGTGTCCCATTTTATACAAATGACTATTGAAGCACCCAAAATTGGTGGCACTGTGAGTTTAGATCCTCTTTCATAGCATGCAGACAATAACGCTTATTTTTCCATTTATCTTTGTAAAGCTTACTTTCTATTTGCAAGGTACTCAGCTGAGTAGCAGTTGCCAGAAGAAAGTCTGTGGCAATGTGAAAATCCTTATCTAGAGTATGCCTGCATTTGGGACAGCACACGAGGAGTACCATGAGTGACAAACCCAAACAGGATGTGAAATGCAGAATTAAATGAACCTGCTTCACTCTGAATGAGCCCATGTTGATTCTCTGATGTGTAATATGTTGCTTCATCTGACTAGAGGGCTGAGGACACACCCTACCCCACCTTCCCTGTATCAAGTTTAGATTAGGCTATCCAATAGATTTAAAAATCATTAAAGAGAGGACAGGCCAGCAGAAAATAACAAAAGAATTATTTATTAAGAAACAAGGTTAAAACTAATTATTAATCATCTGTCTCATCCAGTAATCTGTGTCCATGCCATTCAAAAAATTATGTAAGCACCTGGTGGAAAACCATTCTATGTGATCATGTAATAGTTCTCACAGTACCTGTGCCAATGGGTATGCCTGTAGGCATCAGATTAAGGTATGTGGCCATTATGATATTGACACATTCACACTTCTAATTACCTCATTTCACAACTGTAATTTCTTTTAAATTTAATCTTCTCTTAATTTATCCATGAATGTACATAATCGAAACAGTTACACGCCTTCTTGCACTTATTCTGTATTTTTAGGTTTAGGTAACTAGGCACACCAGCCCACACTCACTGATAACAGTCACATGTTCCCAGAGCATGGACACACATGCTCTTGTAGCTTCCTGAGTTCTTTCTGCCCTTCCACAGCCTCACCACCACGTGGGATATGTAGTGCAAAGTAGCCCCACAACTGGTCATCTCTGCTGTGTGTTAACTATGCACCCTATGTTTCACAATTTACAGTCCTCTTCAAGCTCCTGCTGGCACCACTGCTAGCAAGACTCATGTGTGAGCAGACTGGTTATTTTCAAGCCCATCAGCTTTCATTCTTTTTGTTGGCCAACATGCCTGCTACATAAATAATCATGGTTTAAGAATAGAGCTAAATTCTATTCCTCTGTTTGACACACTGAACTAACTGCAAATATTCTCAGTCTGGATTTTTAGAGCAGTTTGTAAACAGCACAAAACCCAGATGTGACTCAGAAAGGCCACTCTCAAGTAAATATAATATACATAATTCAAAAGTACAATGTTAAGTAATTCACACCCATTTGAACTTAACACTTTGATGGCTACAGCCCTGACCTGACAAATGCTACTGTGTAAATTGTATAAAAATAAGTACATTACAAGATCTTAAAATAATAGTCACATTATAATAATAGCAGTGGACTTTAACCTTGAGCCCAGAACATACACATAGACTTTCTAAAGCGCCTAAGGAATGTAGGTGCATAAGCACTACTGAAGGTCAGTGGGATTTCCATGGCTAAATCCCTAAGGCATGTTAGAATCAGTCCTTTGCAAGTACTAATTCAGGTACAGAATACAGTTATTCACTTATGTATTTTAATATTCACCTTGGATAGAACAACAGGCTGCCTTTGGACAGATCCTGAGTCACACCTGCCTGCATACCTTTCCAGTGAGGCAATGCATTACAGTTAAGTCATCCCTAACGGGACAGAGAGCATCAGAGTATAGCTGTGGCTGTTTATTTTTAAAATCTTTAGTTCTATTCTCATGCTTTCTTCTCTTTATGTTCATCATCTCCCATTCTCAAGTTCATTTTCTCCGTGTGTGATTTGTTATAGACAGTGTTTTTCTTCTTGGCCACACACTTTTCTGTCTGCAACACCAGACTGAATTCAGAATGGATTAGTGACTTAGCTGCCTCAATCTCCAAGCTGTGTTTATAATGGTAACAGCACTTGAGTTAACTCCTTCTTGTTTTCTGATAGAACAGAAGCAAAATTAAATGTGCTTGTTGACCAGACAACTACACTAGGGAAGTTTTCAGAGTTAAAGGTGTGTCTGTGGTAGCTGAGCAATGTCAGGAGCAAAAAAGATGTAACTACACAACCTTACAGACCCTATAACACTCACACATACCCATTCAGACTTCCTCTTACTTTGATCCCCAAAACCAGAACTGGGATGCTGTCCTGGATTGTCTTTATGAACCCACCAATCAGCAGTATCCATTTAATTTGAACATCTCTATTCATTACAGCATAATATCCACCAGTGAGGGAGCAAATTGTTCCTACATCACACAAGGCAATATTTTGCCTGCATTACTGCAAAGGAATGGTCCTGGGGCAAACATCAAGTGCTGCTGTAGAAACCCCATCAGGAGCCTGCTCATGAGTTGTGACCCCCTGAGACAAGGCAGACAGGGATACAGCACAGTGCTGCAGATGGCCTCCACAAAAAGATGCTCACCAGTCAGCAGCTGCTTGGACACATTGCTCAGTGTTAAGCTTTGGATTCCTGAGGAAGAAAATGGTCACTGTTTAACTCCACAAATGTGAGGAACAAATGTAACAGAGTCCAGGTGTACAAATGCTGTTCACTGCACTAACACTGAACAGCCTTTGAAATTATTTTGAGTATTCAAACAAAAAAATAAAAATCAAAAACCATTTTGGTAATATGTATTTGCACCCAAAGATATTAGCCATCTGCGGATTGAAACAAGCTCCTTCACCACTGGAAAGCAGTGAGATTTAATTATTTTATGTCTGGAAGATACATACCAGTCCCTATAGGAAACCGTAATAGCATTGCAAAAGATTAGCCTTATTTGGTTTTGTTTTCTTTTACACACAGTAACATAGCTGCTGAATCATTCTTAATAATTGTTTATGTTACAGTAATGCCTTAAGCAACCCTCCAGGACAAATGCTAAAAAAGATAAACCCTGAGCAATAGCTCCAGCAGAGCAAGGAGGATTTTGTTTTCCCTGGAACCCGAGTATCTTGCACCTGCAGCTGGGTTTCTCCCCAAGTTACACAACCACACCCATTTTGCAGATCCTGAACTGCTACGTGGGGTGCTGCTAAGCAAGTGGTGCTATGAGCCTCTGGTCTGCTCCTGAAACCAAGACAGCCCTCGGCTCCATAATTCCCTGAGACCTGACAAAGAAAATAAAACAAACCTGGCATGCCCTCAACTATGTTAGTCAGTCTGAATAATTCCCTAGCTTTGGTATCAGGCACCATGCAGCTCTCACTCACCTCAGTAGGAGGGAACTGGCCCTGTGCATTGCCCAATTTATCAACATGATACATGAAGTCTGTCTGGAAGATAAACAAGAGGACATATTGTGGTGACATGCAAACTCTTTTCAAGTTGTGCATCCTAGGAGATAGATTACATGATGAACATGTGCAGTATGCCTTTTCCAGCTCATACTTCTGAGCTGAACTGTGATGTCTTTCCTGAGGAAAAGATGTATTTTATCCCACAGATAAAAGCGGCTTCCCTTTCTGGGAAAGCCTTTCAGTCTTCGATTGTTCAGGGTACTTAATAAGTACCTAATGAGAAGAAACGTATAACTCTTTGCCTGATGAGATTTTTTGTTGTCTTTCTGTTTGGGGAGAGGAGAAGAAGTACACTTCTATGCAGAGAAATGCAAAGGAAAAGGAGCAAGGCCCATGGTGTAAAACAGTCCCTGTCCCTGCCTGACTCCTACCAAAGCTTATTGCAACGGCTGTTTGAATCCACCTCCTTCCATGCTTTCCCTCTAATTCACCATCACTTGAGAGAAAAGCAAGAGCAGCCAACACACAGTAATTTTTTAAGGCATTAGGAGTAATATTGTGACAAACAAGTCAGCAGCAATTCAACACCTCCAAACACAGAATGGCAGAAGTGTGCCTGTTAAAGCACAGCTACAGAACAGTTTCTGGACTTGTCATCCCCAGTGTAAACTACAAAGGTGGGTGATCTCCAGGACCCTACAAGACACATGAAGACAGCCTCCCCTATCATAGAATCAATCATAGAATCATAGAATTGTAGAATGTTAGGGGTTGTAAGGGACCTCTGGAGATCATTGAGTCCAACCACCTGCCAAAGCAGGATCACCTAGGGCAGGCCACACAAGAACAGATCCAGGTGGGTTTTGAAAGTCTGCAGAGAAGGAGACTCTACAACCTCTCTGGGCAGTCTGTTCCAGTGCTCTGTCACCCTCACAGTAAAGAAGGTTCTCCTCATGTTGAGGTGGAACCTTCTATGCTCATGTTTATACCTGTTATTCCTTGTCCTATTACTGGGCACTAAGAAAAGAGATTGTCTCCTTCCATTTGACACCCATCCCTCAACTCCTTCAGTTGAATTGATCTGGGGACCTTTGCACTCCTTCTGCCATCTAAAAACTTCCTCTTCAAATGTAGCTGATGTTAAGAGTTACTAAATCTGCATATACTTGGACTGCAGTATTGCTGAAAACAGTTTATCTGACAATAGCAATCTATTAATAATATCTTTTCAAATGATCTCTTCTTCCATTGTCACTGATATGTTGTCATATGCTCAAAATTCATTACAAACATTGATATTAAGTTTGAGTCACCCAGCTGAAGAAGAGAGGTTGGCATGGGAGTTTTTAAGAGATATATTCACAAAAAAAGCGTCCCTTTTAATAAATATATTAATATATGGGGTATATACATGTAAACCAAATAGTTGTATTAACAAAGAGGCTGGCACTGGCTAGAGAATTTGACTATGTCAAAGTATGAATTAAGTAGAAATAAAATGCTAGTTGCCATTATCCAGCCATTTTCCTTCACATCAGTTACTCTAAGGCTACACTAAGCTTGTACCTGACTTGATCAGTCCCAGGAACAGGCAGAAGCCCATGTCCTGAAAGTCTCATTTCACATCAATGTTGCCATGAGGCTGCCTACAGCTGCCTTGCACTGTGGTGCTCCCCGAAGCTGGGGTCTCTCTAGAAAGGACATTTGGGCTGGTTGCTCAGAGTCACTCAGGCAGTGAGTCAGCTGGATGCTATCACCAGGCACGGAGTATCCAGGCCTGTCCATGTGGAATGTCCCTGTGCCCTAAAGCATACATTTCAGCTCCTTGACTGGGTTACCCCAGGGTTACAAGGCTGGTACCTGAGGTTGTGTCTACAGGCTTTCAAGAAAAAAATAAAGTTGATTGGTGGTGCTACACAGTTGCATTTGTACTATGCTGCAACTATACAAACACAAGCAGACTAAAGATCTTTTTTAGACTAGAGATCTTTTTTTAGGCTCTGAAGCCAAGTGGCATGGCCCAGCCTACATTCATACACACTCAAGACCACCCAGAACAGGATGGCCATATCCGAACTGCTTTTTGGGGATAGTTCATGTTCATGTTCTGTTCCCATCCACTCTCAGCTCAGATAACATTCTGGTTAAACCCATTGCAGGGATCTTGTTAGAAATTTAAGTGTGGCAGTCACATACCAATGCTTGAGCACAAACTTTCAACTCAGGTTAGGTTACCAGCATAGATGTAGCTCCTGTGTCCACACCTGCCCAGGGAGAGATGAACTCAAAAAATCCACTGTTGTCCTAGGCTACTAATTGAAGGTTTCACCTGGCATTACTCAACAATCCAGGAGCAAGAAATTGACTTCACTTTATGACCATAAAGATGGTGCTTGGGAATCATACCTGGCTGGCATGTGACTGGTAAGCCAAGATTTGGAAAGTAGTTTTGACTAGGACTGACAGAGTTGTCATACTTTAAAGTCTGTATCAAAACACTCCAAAAGCAGCGAAAGTAATGGGCTGGCTGCATAATGACAATAGACGTCAAAGCAGCCTAAAGGATTAATGAAACAGAAGGCACAGTTTGTTACTTTGATGCTCAGCTTCCCATGCAGCCTTTTAAATCAGCCTCCTCAAAATCTGAACACACTCCCTTTTGCATAGGACCACAATACACATGAAGAGGAATATATGATGTAATTTGGAGAAACAATATTCGGTTGGAGAATATTTCTCTTACAGATGCAATCGATGCCAGTTTTGTATATCTTTCTACCTGCACAAACAAAATAATTACCAGGCTACAGCATTCTGCAGTAATGATCATTAACTGCAGTAGCAATATTGCAGGCTCTAGGGCCTTATTGTAATCTTCCTCATTTCAATGTTAAACTACTCTAACTGCATTAGCTTCACTGGAGATATTGCACTTTACACCTGCATAATTGAGAGCAGAATCAGGCCTCCACTGCTGTGGAAAATACTGTGTAGTGCAGCACTTTTCAAATAAAATGTAATTAACATGAAATTCTAGATCCATATTGCAATTTGCAGAATGATCACTGTGGGTGCAACATGACTTCCAACTCCCTCTCTCATCCTAATTTAGTTAGAAATAGGACTGCCTGTGTAATATTTCCTCCATAGCAGCAATCAGAGGCATATTTATTTTCCTTTTCCTATTGTTATTTTTTTCTCTTTATAAATCTTTGTCAACAAAGGATTACTGGCTCACCTGAGAGAGGCAGTTAAAGTCAGATACTCACCCGTAATTAGGGAAACTTGGAATCCTTGACAGTGAACACCTGGCTTCTCATTACTACCTGAATTTTATACTTCCAAGTGTTAATCTCTCCTCAGGGTTTGCCTTGGAGTTTCATTCTGGTATTCAATGAAACCATCAGGTTTTCCAGGCACTGACACCTTTGAAATGTTTTCCACATGGGAACCAATATGAAACATGTGTGATTATTACCGATTTCTCTGTGTTGATTTCTATTATGGTAGCGCCCTGGAAAAATAGTACAGACAGCAGTAATAAAATCTTTCATTGAATGACTATATACAGCAGGAAGAGTTGTGTTTAAAGGGACAGGTTTGGCGGGGGGGCTGCATGATGAATGGTGTTATCATGATTATAGCATGGTTTAAAGGATTCAAAGAACTTCTTGCACATTGCCTTGAGAGTAAGTTCTAACACTACTTCTTTCCTCTTGAAAGCCAGCACTGCGGCCATTCTTCATAACTCTAGATGAAATACATGGACTATCTAGAAGTGAGGAGCAGGCTAACTCTACAGGGCTACAGTTCAGGCAGATTATGATCTTTTCCTTTAATTTACCGAGTGAAGATTTTTCTTGACTTCCCAGACTTTACCAGCCTTATGGGTAGGAAAGTTTTCTCATTCTTACAAGATGAAACTTTGTACTTTTACTCCAGACAGCAGAAAACCAAGGCAAAAGGATGTCATTGGGGTTTACCTTCTGTAAAACAGAAGGACTTACTATCCTGTGCCTGAATAAAGGTTGTTTAAAGCACTCCAGGCCCAAAGCTCTTACTGACTACTTCAAGGCCATGGGAATAATAAGAAACCAAAATAATCTGAAAGAAGTACAGCAAAGCTAAGAATTCCCATGGAGCTGAAACTCACTCAGAAACATGACAAGTGGCTTCTAAACAATTGTTTGGTTTCTGAAGGCACCAGGTGCCACTGAGGAGGAAAACAGCCAGATTATTTTACCTCCATCATTCCAAGCTCTGATGCACTTGACAATTTTTAAAGTTTTCAGTGAATTCAGGAAGAGCAGACTTTGAAAATTTACTTAAGGAGTAAAAATAAATATATAAGACTTCTTTGGGATGTGAAGTGGGAAAAAAAAGGAAGCAAAACAGTGGAAGATCTTGTGACTGATCTAAGCCTGAGCATTCAAATTAGCAATATTTTTCTGATGAAAGAGCAACTGTGATTGAATCCCAGAAGAAAAACATAGAAGATGACACCTGAGAACCCCCAAATTAACTTATTATGAGCTTTTTATGTGAAAAGATTAAATGAATGAAGAATGCAAAATTTAATTAAAATAGCAGAAAATCAAAGGTGTTGATCAAAGTGCTTTGTCTTGCAGTTCAGATAGAAGTGGAAAACTGAGTTGCCTACTGCATTTCTCTTACATGGTTCAACTCGGACTCTGATGTCTAATGTGTCAGAGATGCTGAAAAACCTGAGCATCAGTATGTTCCAGCAGAACAAGAGAGTTTGTTCTTCATAGATGGATACAGGAAGTTTCGTGTCCCTATTTGTCAGAACTCATTTTCATTTAAAACCATCCATAATCTAGTTCTCACCACTGACAGAGGACACCTGAAAAAAAATCCCTGGAGAATGAAGCTTTCTTTCTTTAGTTGCAGGATTATGATTTGAGTTCTGGGTACAGTTCTAGAAAAAACCCTGATGCATATACTTTGAATGAGGCTACGTAACCTTGCTATCAGAACTGGAATGTAAGCACATTTCCCCAAACCCTTAGTGAGGTCCTAGATGCATGGCATTTCCCAAATTCCTTGGGGATATCCAATAATCCATACTAGTCTCCTAGTCACTTTGGGAGCAGCTGCAGAGCACTGCATTCTACTCAGCAGAGTTTGAGGAAAAAAAATAGTGTATCTTCATAATATGTGCTTCAGATGTTTCAAACCCTCACCCTGTGCCGTAGTAACATATATATATGTAAGTAATGCAAGGGAAATTTTAACCTAGATGCTTCTTTCCCAGCAGTTTTTCAATCTTCGTTGACTGTTTCAATTCCTGCATTAACCCCCTTCCCTTCAATTCCCTATAGTCTGTTTTCTCTCTCTGTTTTAATACCTTTCCTCTCTCTGCCTCTGATTCTATGCAAATGTGTGTTATCTGGGGTGATGATTATAGAACTGAAAATAGGGTAATACAGTATTCCTGCTCTAGAGCATTAAACTCAAAGCACAATGGGTCACTACCTACTCTTCTGGGAGCATTTTGGGACACTTAGATGCACGACCTGCAATTGTCTTCCTTCAGATCCTCCTATTTCTCTTTCATTTATTTGTGTCGGGAATTAATTGCCTCATAAGGCTATAGGGCAGATTTATGCAACAGTCCAGCTGAGACCGGTGACTGTCATCACAGATGCATGCTCTGTCACAGGAATGATATGATGTCAGCTTCCCAGCATGCAGTCTTCATATATTTAGTTTTATTTACATACAGTTAGTTGTATCTGTCAGTTGATACTTGTGTAAGTCCCCATTTCTTCTGACATCAGCTTCTCTCATAGGCATTATAGTTCTCAGTTTACTGTTAAGAAAAAACATTCACAGAGGAGGTGATGAGCAATGTTGCAGTGGTGCCTGCTGCAACATGTTGGTGGATCTGACCCAGTGCAACTGATAATTCTGGTCATCGATGAAATTATGAGGAAAATTGTTGGGCTCTGAAATATTTCTATTTTGCTATTTTTTCTAATATTTCTATTCACCTGAGCTGTTCTCATGAGATGAGGTGTCCTGAGGAACTAATCTTAAAAACTATGATTTGACCAACTTTAGCTCAAGAGATTCAGCAATGAACCAGCTTTAACTGTCTGTCTGCCAAGAGGAATGAAGAATAGAAAAATCCCAAGGATTTTAGAGACGCACACAAAAGCAGTGAGGGAGAAGGGCCACAAAACTCATAGGACAGAGAAACACGTGTGTTCATGTGATGGAGAGGACCTGACTTAGCTAACAGATCAGCTTAAGATGTGGAAACACTTCCTTATTCTGAAAGCAATAGAAATACCTAAAAGGATGCTGAAGGACCTCCTTCCAGGCTAAATGATGCACCAGAGAATAAGGAAAATATGAAGAAATCTATATAGGATTTACTGCATTTATCTTGTGCTAGTAAATAAGGAGCAAAAGGTTCAGAAAACCTGAACAGAGCCCTCTGAGATGGTATTAATGAATATATCCATAGCCTCCTGAACACTTACAACACAAAACAGTGTGCTCACATACTTGCCAATAGTAATTTCTAGGAAAACATGTTTAAATTTGGGGAGTCTAATAAGTTGGTGTTTTGTTTAGTGAAGGGAACAAAAACAAATGTTGTTTTGGATGAGCACAAATGTTTCCTTTTGTGGTTTTATTTTTTCAATTCAGTCAACAACAAAAATACTTCATTGATAGCACCACTTGTGAGTCAGAGATATATACAGGAAAACAAAAAATACAGATTTATGTTGTCCTCTGATGCGCTGAAGAAACCAAGAGGAAACTATGTTTGACAGAAAAAAATAAATTTTTTTTTTAAATCTCTCACAGGTTTAAAGTGACAAGGAACAAATGACTACAAACCTCAGAAGCTGAGGACTTCCATCTTTAGGTGTGCTGGCGCTTATATTATGAGGCCCCCCTTCAAATATAACTACAGAGAAGAAACTGATTTTCTGTTTTTATGACTTTTTAAAGGCACGTTAATGTTCTACATAACCGAGTATTTGCACAGTACTTTATTATGTGAGATACCATTAATTTCAGTGTGAGTTTGTGTAATATGGTAACGATGTCATTAAGCAGGGCTGTTAAACTCATTGGGCTATATACCATCCTGAATTACACCTGTATGCCTCAGTCCCCCCGATCAGCATGTACTCTCCGACACCTTTGTACCTGAGCCTTACAGCATGCCACTCATTCCCCTGGCTAGCAGGGGCCAAAGACCAATGTTCTGCAGCTGCAGCTAATGACTAACAGGTAGGAAGTTTTGAGACACAGCCCATATTATATCCATCTGCACAAGAACAGGATCTGTCAAAAAGGTACTTACAAACCTTTACTTTACAGTGTGGCTGTGCCATGGGTTGGAATGGCTTCATCTATCACTTTATCATAAAATGTCACAGGTTTATTCTCACATCTTTGTGAAGATGAAAAAGAGCAACTTAATTCCCTGGAGTGGAAGTGATGCACATACAAAAGATAGGATCTGCACACAGCACACTCCTCCAGCAGCCTGAGCCCTGAGCAGCCTCTTGTCTAGAGGCTGCTATCCAGACCTATTAAGCTGTAACAAGTAGGGACATAGGTATATGATATGCTTTATAGGTGCCTATCCATTCTAGTCCATGGATAATAACTTGCATGCTCAAGGATTTGAAAGACTTTATCCCTTTAATGCATAAGGATTCAATTTCATCTTCAGGAAAAACTTGAAATAAGGGGTGGTGAGTAAACGAAACCATCTTTGAAGTAGCTCCAGGAAGTATTGTGCTCAGCATTGCTTCTCTGAAACATTGTCAATTGTCTTTCCTGTGTGTGCCAAGCCAAGGGAAAGAGGCACATTTTCCTTCCTACCTACCTTATCCATGCTGGTTGCCCTGAAAAGAAGAGACAAATTTATGTACAAGTAGACTGAGGAATAAGAGACCGGAGTGCAGCCCTGCTGTAGGGGATCTGGTGGTTTTGGTTGATGATAAACTCAATCTGAGTCAACAATGCACAGCCAAAAAGGGCCAACTGTATATTTGGGGTGCAATAAGCATATTATAGCTAACTGGTCCAAAGAAATGTTTGTCCCACCACACACAGCATTGGTGTAGCCTCACTTCAAGTACCGTGTGCTGTTTTGGACTCCACAATATAAGAAGGATATAAAAATTTTAGAATGTGCCCAAAGGAGGGCAACAAAGATGGTGAAAGGACAATAGACCATGACTTACAAGGAGTGTCTGAGGATACTAGGTTTGTTCAGCTTAGATAAGAGGAGAGTGAGAGGTTACCTCAATGTCATCTACAACATCCTCAAGATGGGGAGAGAAGAAAGAGGTGCTGATCTCTTCTTTCTGCTGTTCAGTGATAAGATATGAGGGAATGGATTAAAGCTGCACCAGGTGAAGTTCAGACTAGGTATTAGCAAAAAGTTCTTCCCTGAGAGGGTGGTCAAGCGGAGGAACAAGTTCCTCAAGGAAGTGGTCACAGTCCCAAGCCTGTTGGATGTTCAAGCAGCATTTGGACAACAGTCTTAGATACCTGATTTAACTTTCAGATTGTCCTGTTTGGAGTCAAGAGTTGGACTCAGTGATCCTTATGGGTCTCTTCCAACTCAGGGTATTTTGTAATTCTATGAAAATACAGCCCCATCCTCAACTTTCCATTTGACCTAGAGGCAGTATGGTAGAATGGACCAGGAACCAGCAAGGGCCTTGTGTGAAGGAAACTCTCACTTTATTTTCACACAATATCTTGCAGCCTAAATCATGTCTTTGACTTTAACCTCTGTCCTTTGCTGTCTTTCTGAATAATGGGCTTTTCTTTAGAATGGTTTCTTCCTGTCCCATCGAAATCAGTAAGAGTTTTGTTAACAACTTCAGCAGAAGCATGATAAGTTTTTGGTTTTTTGTTGTTGTTATTTTTTTATCAAATTTGGATTGCATTTACACTGATTGACAACTCCACTACAACTGCATTGAATTGCTGCCCAAGTCAATAATCTACTTTGGTGTCTTAATTAACTAGAGTCAAATTTTTATTGAATTGCTTTTCTCAGAGATCTTTTAGGGTTCCTGTCAATCCAAAGGTAAAGACTTTCATAAAATTGTTGCTGCTTTTCATTTTGTACAATTGCTTTAGATAAAGATATTTTTCTTCATATCTTACCTCTCAGTACTTACATTTTCTTATTTCATATTCTCTTCTATTTCCTTTTTTCATTTTAATATATTCTTTTCTCCGTCTTATTTTTTAATTAGCCTTCTATTTGAATTTAATTATTTTCTTCTCTTTCAGCTAACTCCTGTCTTAAACAGCACACTATCTCACCACCCCTTTCAATAAAGCTCTGTCTTTCAGCTTCACCTGCTTCTTTTACGTCTCAACACTAATTTATTTTTTGCATTTGTAATCCCTGCCCCCAATAATTCTTTTTTAACTCATGATTTTCCCTTCCAGCTAGAGGGGCTAGGTTTTTCCCCTTTTGCTTCCCACATGTCAATGCAACACTGTAGGTCTCAAGTGACTGACACCAGATCTGCAACTCTGCAGTATAGAGAAGAATCATGCCCACAAAGCAGTAAAGAAAACTGGAATGTTTTCCTGGGCAGGACTGGGATGTTTCTTTTTGAACAGACTGGAAAACAACTGTTCAAATTATGACAAATAGTGGGAAAAGTTTTTCACATTCCTGATCCCAGGAAAGGTGAAAGAGCATTAAAATAAGCAGTTAATAAATATTTCTGGTCTTTATCCATTCCTTACCAAAATTTCTCTTCCCACTTCTCTTCTTCCTAAAAAAGCCACATATGCTATCTCTCTTAAGCACAGATTCTGATCCTGGTTTTGCTGCTTTTACACTGACTTCACTGCACTAATTTCTGTTTCATTTCTCTAGAGCTATCCAAGCTTAAGCAAGAGCAGATTCAGGTTTTCTATTGGCCTGGGATTTTTTTTTTTTTTTTTTTTTTTTTTCCTTCACTTTTTAAATTTGATGCCCTAGCTGATCTTAAACAGCTGGCTTTTTCATTTCAGGAGTAGTTTAAGTCTGCACTCTCCAACAGCATACAGCAGTTATCAGTTAATGAGATGACTTGTACCCTTGTCCACACTTGCATCACTACAGCTGCTTAAATGAGCTGATGTGCTGCAATTGAGGATTAAACCATTTCTTTCATTCCTGCATGCATTGCAGCACAAGCTACTCACTCCAGCAACCACAGAAGTGATTGCAGTCTTGAGAAAGTCAAGATGAGCAGAAACTCTTGTGCGTCAAAGGTAAAGCAACTTGAGCAGTGGAAAAGTGAGAAGAGGAACACATCCTCTGCCTTCTGTTGAGATGCTGCTGAAATACCCTACCTGATTTTTCCAAATGTACATTGTTTTGTGTGTTTTCACATCCTTTTTCAATCTACCCACCCATGCTTCATTTTTGAAAGGTGCACTGTGAACATTCCAGGGTTAAAAAGGATACTGCAATGTTCAAGTCTACAAGCTTCACCATTCCAAAGCCATGCACAGACAATATAGGAAACTTGTTCTAGAAATACTGACCTTTGGGGTTTCATACTTCCAGGGTGAGGTAACAACTTTGGTAGCCTGACACTTGAAGAACAGCTATTTTTATAATAATGCTACATTGAGACCTCACCTGGAGTACTGCACCCAGTTCTGGAGCCCCTATTACAAGGATATGGATGTGCTGGAATGTGCCCAGAGAAGGGCCACAAGGATGATCAGAGGGCTGGAGCACCTCTCCTATGAGGACAGACTGAGACAGTTGGGATTGTTCAGTCTGGAAAAGAAGGCTCCGGGAAGACCTTATTGTGTCCTTCCAGTATCTTAAGGGGGCTACAAGAAAGCTGGGGAGGGACTTTTTAGGCTGTCGGGCAGTGACAGATCTAGAGGGAATGGATTAAACACAGAGAGAGGTCGATTCAGGTTAGACATAGGAAGAATTTCTTCACCATGAGGGTGGTGAGACACTGGAACAGGTTGCCCAGAGAGGTGGTGGAGGCCCCACCCTTGGAGGTTTTTAAGACCAGGCTGGATGGGGCTCTGAGCAACCTTATCTAGTGGGAGATGTCCCTGCCATTGGCAGAGGGGTTGGAACTAGATGATCTTTAAGTTCCCTTCCAACCCCGACAATTCTATGATTGTATGGTTCAAGTTCCTGCTATCTGCCCCAGAAATTAATCTAATGAGTCACCTTTGAAATTAACCATTAGAAAAGCCTTTACTAATTTGTACCAAAGTAAACGGTTATCTAAAATAGACACCATAGGGTGGTTCCTAATAATTTTTTTGTCAGCTGGGACTGGAAATGCTTGTGGCAGTATGAGGCTAATTACTCATCTTGACACATTGCAGCTTCCTGACAAAGCACAAGGTACTTCTCAGCATACATGGATGGCTGGTTGCTCCTTTTCAGAAACCAGGAGAACAGCACATGATGGTCCTGAACTGACCTGTTCTCACTATCTGTAGCAATATGGGTTGAGGGGATGTCCAAGCCAAGCATCTGTGCTTGGGATGAGCCATCTCTCTAGAGAAGGAGTCTTTGATGCCCACATCCCGTTGCTTCAACTGAAGGTTGCTTCCTGCATGAAAAATGAAAATGAGTCTTGGGAAGCAGGCAGTTGGGATCAACTGGAATCCCAAGGATGTGCTTATATAAGGGTCCTTACCCTGGGTCAGAGTGACATTGCAGAAGCTGCAACCATCTGCTTGCAGTGGGTCAGTTGGGGAAGTGAGGAGCATACCAGCTCCTCCTTTAGGAGCTTCTTCACCTGCAGGTCTTGGGGCTGGACCTCTGGTAGCTGTCCTGCTCCTGGCAGTAGGGATGTGAAATCCTAGCCAAAGAGACAGTGCCCACACATGCTGTACACTGGTGACCCAAAATGCCACCAGTCATCAGAAAAGTCTCTGAAGGAAGAAGAAAAAAGCCTGTTATAAAACTTCTGTTACCATGCCTTCCCTACCACCACGTCACTGAAAGATGTATTCTGTGGCAGAAGTGAATTTTAAAAATTTGCATACACACATTGCACAATACCTTGCAGAGTGAGGAAGAGGCCTGCCATGTGGCTCAAGCACCTTCTCTGTAAGCTCAAGATCCCTCAACAGAGGACATTGGGCACCTCACACCTGATGCTCAGTGTAGAGATGGAGCCTTATCAATGGGTGGCTTGTGATGGGCAGGGAAGGGCCAGCAATAGTAAATACACTGGGTAAATATTCATTGGTGCCCTCTGAACCCAGCAGGAAGGTTAAGACCGTCTGTGGGAGATGGTGACATCCTTATCCAAAGGCAAGCCCCAGGTGGTCCAAGCTGCCTTCACATCAGGTGGAGTGTGGGGAGGTGAGAGTGGACAGAGGCCAGGTTTGGCCATTTTGAGCTGGTGCTCAAAGGCTTGGTTTGCACCAACCCCTCACTCCTGGAGGGCTGGCTGGAGACCTTCCTGTACTCTGCTCTTCCTCTGCAACATATGTAGCTGTTTTTACAGCATACTTCCCTGCTTCTTCAGAGGCACAGGTTTGCTCTACAGGAAGGGAATGAATTAGCAATGTATTTACACCCACACTTGCAATCAGGAGCCATTTGATATCCTCATCAGCATCCAAGATTCTTACTACCTCTGAGTGTTGCAATCAGTCTAAGTGTACAGCAATAAAAACTTATGTAACTTGGCAATACATATTTTGGGGAACGGGGTGATTTCAGAACAGCTATTATAGTAATTATAACTTGCTATTGTATAACAATAAACAATAAAATATAACAATTTTTTTTCAAACAGGGAAATCCAAAAATCAACGTTGCACATCATAACTAGCAGAAAGAGCAGATGCACCAATTACAAGCTCAGA